>JABXES010008941.1:0-45680 GCA_013375695.1 Dictyostelium brefeldianum | reverse complement strand
ATGACTTTTTCATTGTTGTTAAAAAAACCCCCCGTCACAATCGAATTTTTTTTTTTTTTTAAATAAATGTATTTAAAAAAAAAAAAAAAAAAAAAACGAAAAACGTATATTTAATAAATAAAAACAATTATTTAAAAACGACATTTTGAATTCAAATTCCTATATTTGAATATTTATATTGTATAGTATTGCGCGCATACTTTATACTGCATTATTCATCGTTTGAATTTTAGTGAATGTAAAAAAATGTAAAAATATAAAATATAATATCCGAAATATCCTGTTTAGGTTCCCAGAATCTGTATACTAATTTACAATAATAATCAAAAACAATATTGCGTGACACTCAAAACTCGAGAAAAAAGATCTACGATTATCATTACCTTATTAATTCACATAACTCTAAATTATTATAATAAAAATAGATTTTCAATTTTTTGAATTTTTATTTTATTTTATTTTTTATTTATTGACATTTTTGACATGTTTTTGATCAACTTCTAAAATGTATTTTATAAATAAAAGAAAAAAAAAACATTATTTTAATTCATTTCATTTTTCAATCCAACACATTCATATTCACCCAAACAAATAATAAATAATTAATTGTAATAATAATAATAATAATTTTTTTTTTTTTTTTTCAAAATAGCCTAATTCTAATAATTTAAATTATAGGATTAGTTGTTTATAATATCTAAAATTACGAATAATAATTGTTTTTTCAATAGTATCAATAGTGATTATTATTTCATAAATAGTAATAAAATAATAATTTTTGCAATAAAAGTAATAAAATGAATTTAAATAATTTAAATTTAAATAAATTAAATAATAGTAGTGGTAGTGGGTTGGGGGATTCAAATTATTCAATTACAACTGATGGTAGTAATAATATTAGTAATGTAAGTGATGTTGATAACATAGATGGTGGTAATGGTAATGATGTTAAAATTGAAGAAAAAAAAGATAAATCATTACATAGATTTTATAAGCCACCACATTTCATTAGAAATGTTTATGCTCAACGTTGGATTACATTGATAATTGGTATAATTGCAATTATAACTTCTGGTACAATATATGGATTTAGTATCATTTCAAATGAAATTAGAGATTCTTTAGGTTACTCTCAAACTGATATTGGATTAGTTGTATCTTTGGGTGATATTGGTGTTTATATTGGTGTTACGGTTGGTTTCTTTTTTGATATATTTGGTCCATTTTGGTCAAATTTATTGGCAACTGCATGTTATTTATTAGGATACATGGGTATTTGGGGTAAATATATATAAAAAAAAATTAAAAAAGAAATTAATAATTAATAAATACTAAAATCATAAACCTACATTCAAATTACTATTACTACTAAAGGTATTTTAAATGGTACTATTTTAAATAGTGTTTATTTAATGGCATTCTTTCTATTCATTGTAGGTCAAGGTTCAAACGCAGCATTCACTGCTTGTTTAGTCCCAAACGTCCATAATTATACAATTCAAAATAGAGGAAAGGTATATAATATATTATTTAGTCCCAAATGTCCATAACTATATAATTCATACATATTAACTAATATTAACAAATCAATAAACATTTAGATAAGTGGTGTATTAGTTGGAATGTTTGCATTATCATCAGGTATTTTCAGTCTCATTTATAAAGGATCATTTGGTAAAACAAAAGATGTTAAAGGATTTTTGTTATTTTTAACAATTCTTTTATCAGTTACATCATTGGTTGCCGCATATTTCGTAAGATTAATTAAAATTGATGGTGTTGTAGAACCAGAATTGGAAATTGATAAAATTAAAAGAGAAAAAGAAGAAGAAGAGTCAAGAAATCAATTACAAGAAACAATTAAAAGTGATTATTATAAAATTAAAATTAGTACTGGTAGTAATGATGGTGATGATGAAGAAAATGTATTGGGTTTCAATATTGATGAATCATCTACAACTGAAGATGATAAAAATAAAGGTGGTGAAGGTGACACTAAAAACGGTGACAATGACGGTGAGATAAAAAGTAAAAGTAAAATTAAAATTAAAAATTCTATATTATTAAATAATTATAATAATCATAATAATGATAAAATTACGGATCAATCTAGTTACTTATTACCATTTAAAATCCAAGAATTAGAAACATCTAGCACAGATAATTTAAATCCAAATTATTTGGATGGTAAAAGAGATATATCAGGACTTGCATTATTTAAATCAATTGAATTTTGGTTACTTTGGATAATTTATTTCTTTGGTGCAGGTGGTAGTTTAATGTATTTAAATAATATTGGTGTAATGGCACAGGCATTAAAAAAACCGGATTCAATTCAAAGTAATTTAGTTATTATTTTTGCAGTTGGTAATTTAATTGGTAGAGCAGGAATGGGTTATTTAAGTGATATAATGTATGTACCTTTATCATATTATATTGACAAACTTGTTTATTATGATCACTAATACTTTTCAAATATAATAGTGCCAAGAGATTTTCAAGATTTTGGTGTGTAGTTATGTCAAGTTCAATTGTTGTATTCACTCATTTTATAGTAACATTTAAATTGGAACCAATGTTTTACCCAGCAACTGTATTGACTGGTATTGGATATGGTGGAATTGTTTCAATTATGATTTCATTAACATCACTTAGATTTGGTCCAAGAAGATTTGGTTTAAATTTTGGTTGTGTATGTATTGTTTTTTATATTCATTTTTGTATACACAAACTTTTATTAATAATATATATCGTACAGTTGGCATTTTCATCAGCAGCAGCAGCACTTGTATTTAGTACATTTAGTAGTAAAATATATGATCAATTATCCGAGAAATCAGATGAAGGTACATGTTATGGTAATCATTGTTTCCAATTATCATTTATAATATCATTTGTAACAAATTTAGTTTGTGTATTTATTGGTCTATTTTTAATTTTCTATAACAAAAGACAATTAACTAAAAGAATGAACAATAAATAAATAGCGTAATACAATTTACATTAAAAGATTTTATTTTGTTGTTGTTGATTATAATGATGATTTAAACAATTTTTAAAATTATCAATTAAATTACCTTTTTCTTGTTTTGCCATTTCAGTAATCATTATTAATTGTTTAATTGTAATTGGATGATTAAAATGTGATAAAAGTTGATCAATTTGATGATTTGGCAAGTCAAGATATAATAGTACTTCTTTAAATTCATTAATAGTATTAATTGAAGGAATATTGAGAATTGATGAAAATGAGTCAAGTAAATCCATACTTTTGAGTAATTGAGGATTTGATGTTGTTGAAATTATTAATAGTTTGTTACCCTTTGGTGGTACCTTTTTAAATAATACAGAAAGTGTTTGAAGTATTTTATTTGAAAAACACGGACCAATTGAAACGTATTCAATAATACGTTCAATTTCATCAACAACTATACAACTTGTTGGTGATTTGTAAGAATCTTCAAATATTTTAGTTATTTTATCAGATTTCATTTTTTCATTTAACCCAATTAAATCATTTGATGAAATTATACGAACAAATGGAAACTGTGATTCTTTAGCTAGTATACTTGATAGTGATGATTTACCACATCCTGGTTTACCCGTAAATAATACAGATAGCATTGGTGTCCTTTTTGATTTTAATACTTGTTGAATAAATAATTGACCATTCTTTAACAATTTATCAAACGATATGCCATAATTACAAATACCATTAACTGCATAGTTTTCAAACTGCTTATTAGTTGACCCAAATAATGGCGTAACTTCAACAATTGCACGTTTAAAATCTTGATCACAAATTTTAACTTCTTTTAAATACTTAATACTATCACCATGATGAATTTGTCTAGAGAATGCATATGAAGCAGCAGATTTAACAACACCTTCAATTTCAGCACCACTATAATTTCTTGTTTGATTGGCATATGATGGCAAATTTACATCTGTATCTAATGCATTTAGATGTTTCATTTTAGATGTATGAATTTTAAAAATTTGTTCTCTACCATGTTCATTTGGTAATGAAATTTCAATATGTACTTCTAAACGACCAGGACGAAGTAAAGCTTCATCAATCATATCTTTTCTATTTGTCATACCAATAACTAATATATTATTTAATGATTCAACACCATCAATCATTGCTAATAATTGATTTACAACTGAATCACCAACACCTGATGTTCCACCACTTTTACTTCCTCTTGATTTACAAATTGAATCTAATTCATCAAATATAATAACATGTAATCCTGATTCATCTCCTTTTTCTTTTTGTTCAATTTCTGCATCCTACATAAATTAAATGATAATGGTGGTTAGTTAAACTGTAGTACTATTATTACTATTATTACAACATACTTTAAATAAATTTCTAATATTTTCTTCAGATTGACCAACAAATCTATTTAGGATTGAAGGACCAGATACTAATTTAGGTTCACGACCATTTAACATTTTACCAATTTGTCTTGCAATCAATGTTTTACCAGTACCAGGTGGACCATATAAAAGCATACCTTTAACATGATTAACACCTAATTTCTTTACTATTGAAGGTGGAAATATACGTGATGAAAATGCACGTCTAAAAATATCTCTAAACTCTAAATCTAATCCGCCAATACCCATATTTTCAAAATTCCAATCTTTTGTAAAAATTTGACTATATTTTAAAAAGAGTATATTAATATCAGGATTTGATTTAAATGAATATATATATTACATACTTTTTCTGAATTGGTAAACTATCCATATCAATATCTAATATTGTTGAATTTTCAGATTTAATTAAAATAATTTTAGTTGATGATGAAATTTTACCAGTATCTGTTGTTGTGTCAGAAGTTAAGGATAGTTGGTTAACATTTAATTCAAATTGTGTGTTTGTATTCCTAATAAAAAATGATTGGCCAACTTTAAAATATTGATTTTCTAAACTATTTAAAACTATTTTAATGATTTCTTGACCATTTACTAATTTGTTATTTGATCCTGATCCTTCTTTTTTGGTTTTATTTAAATAATCAATTTTTAATGTTATTTCGCTACATTGATTGTTATTATTAGTTGGGTCATACTTTTCAATATAAACATCATCTTTAATATTAACATTCATCCAATCTCTCATTGATTTTGATAATGCTATGCAATCTGATTTCATAGATTTATTAGGTCTTTTAGTTATTATTGTTATTATTAGTAAGTGTATATTGTATTGTAGTATTTTAATTTAATACTTACAAACATGATAAAATATATTCCAAATCACCAATTTTGATTTTTACATAATTTGTATTTGTTATATGTTGTGGTTGTTGTACAACACTTGGAAAAACAATTTGAAAAGTTGATAATGAAATATAAGCTCGGTTGGTGTAAACCTCTTCTAAACAATTTGATATTTGTACACATAATTGAACTGCCAAATCACCAATACTATTCATTTTTATTACTATTTAATATTGTTGTTTGTTTGTTGTTTGATTACATGTAAATCATTGTTATTGTTTTTTCACGCGCTTTTTATTTCAAAATTACAATCATAATAAGTATACTATTTTCGAAATTCTTCATCATGAAATCGCGAAAGATTTTTTTTTATTTTTTTTTTCTATTAAATTTAAAATGAAAAATAAGTTTGTTATAAATAGTAACACTCTCAGTCCATACACACAATACAATACATATAAATATAAATAATGGAATCAACAACATTTGAAGAATCAATCAAAAATTTAAATCATGAAGAAATTAAAAAGTTAATTGAAAAGAATCAAAGAATAATCAATGACACAACAGAATGTAATAAAGATTTAACTGGTGGAAACATTGAATTTTTAGATAGTATTTATAATGGTCTTAAAAAAGAATTTGATTTATTATCAACTACACCATCAATTGACAATATCTTTAAAGCATATAAAAAGAATGAACTCTTAAAATATAAAGCAATGCTTCATAATGCTGTCATCACAAAATATAATGACAGTAACGTTTTATAAAAACATTTAGGTAAATATTTTCATTAAAATAGTGACATATCCTCTATTACCCTCAATTTAATGTATACACTACTAATAATATTATTGTCATCCATTTTTCAATAACAACAACATTTAGATAATATATTCTTTTTTTTTATTTATTTGTTACAAATTTTGTTTGTGTCTTTGTTGGATTTTTGATTTACTACAACAAAAGACAATCAATCAAAAGAATAAACAATAAACAGTAATTTCGCTATATGATGCTATTCTTTGAATATTTTTTAAAGATTTTTTTTTTAAATTGCAACCATTTTATAAAAAATGGTGCACATGATGTCAAATATGTCAACGAATAATATAGTAAAAATTTTAATGATTGGTGATGGTAAATATTATTACTTTATTAAAACTATTAAAATAAATGTTATTCTTGATTATTGAATGATTCATTAACACTATAGTAATAATAAACAATAAATGTAATACAAATGAGTGAATGTGGGAGTGATATAAAAATCCGATTACTTTAGCTTAGTACGTGGTTGATTTTTTCAAAAAATGATTGCGAATTGGCTGTCGTTTTAAAATTTTTTGAAAAATAATTTTTTTTTATTTTTTTTTTTATTTTATTTTTTTCAATTTAACGGTCTCTTCTGGTCAAATATTTTTTTTTTTTTTCTAACACCATTGTAAAATTAATTATTTAAATATCAGTTTTGTCGCTTTCTTTGTCTTTATTTATTTATTTATCTTATTCATTTATTGTCTTCTTGTCATTATAATATTTATATCATAAATAATACACTTCCTAACCACCTACAATAATTAAAAAATCAAAAATCTTTAAAATTTTGTGTGTGGTACGATTCAAATTTTTTTTTAAAAAAAAAACATAACAACACATATATAAATATTAGTAGTAATAATAATAATAATAATAATAATAATATAAAACTACAACAACCTTTTGTTTTGTGTATATTAAAAAAATATAATATATTATATATATTTTGTAGTTTTATAAAACCAATAGTAATAAATTAATACATACATTTCAAAATAATAGAGCATTATTTTGAAAATATAGTATCATACAACACAAACAACACAAACACACATACATAATACATACATAAATAAAACAAATCGGCAATGGCTGACTTACAAGAAAACGAACAAGACTTCGAAAAAATTATTAGGGAGGTGGAACTAGGTATAAAAGATCTAAGTAAAGGTAGAAAAGCAATAGAGGCAAGAGGTGTAAGTATCAGTGTTAATAGTGCAACAGTAGTAGTAATTACAACAAAGTGATATTAATCATTTAATATGATCAAATTATTATTTATAGGGAGCAGAATTATTAAGAAATAGATTAACTAGAGCAAAACAAATTTTAAGATCATATAAATTAGATTTTAGAGAATTACCAAAAACAGAACAAGGACCATATCAAACTAAAGCAAATGAATATGAAGAGAAAGTGAAAACATTGGAAAATGATTTAAATTGGGCAGAGAAAAATGTAGATACAAATGGTAATTCAATAGCACAAACTTCAAATGGAGAACAAGCAAATATAGATACACAATATCAAGAAACAATGACAAAAGCAAAGAAAATTCAACAACAAGATATAGACTCAACACATAGAATACTTCAAGAAGTAACTCAAATTAATGATATTGGTGCTGCTACATTGGAAGAAATGGCAGTTCAAGAAGATCAAATGAAACGTGTTGCTAAATCAATGGATGAAATTGATAGTAATTTAAAATTAGCTACTCGTCAAATGAGAGCATTTGCTAGAAAAATGGCAACCGATAAATTAATTATGGGTTTAGTTTTATTGATTGTTGCTGCTATTGTTGCTGTTATTGTTTTTTCAATTGTAAAACCAAAATCAAATCCCACTGTTTCAAATCAAATTTTAGGTTCTGGTGCTTAAAAATTAAATTAATAAAAATAATAAATATAATAATACAATATACAATACATAGACCTCTCGCACACCCTTTTAAAATAAAAATATTATAGTTTTATAAAAAAAAGATATATGTATTAAATGTTATTTTATTTATTTATTTATAGTGATGGTTATTATTATTTTGTTGTGTAGTTGTTATAGTTTTTTTTTAATTTTTTTTTTGTTTAGGCAACTAAATCAAAAGTATTATCTTCGACAAGTTTCAAAGTGAATTTTGTTTTATCAGTCCATTCAGCGATTCTATTATTCATTGAACTAATTTGATTTAAATCTAAAATTCTTGGAGTTACCCAAGTTATATGAATGATTTCAACAGTTTGATCGATTGAACCTTTAATTAAACCTAATGCCAATGATTTCATTAATAAATGTTCAATTTCAGTGGCTGGTAATTTAGTAGCTTGAGCAATTACACTAAATGAAATTGATCTTTTATCAGATGGTGTTCTAAATGCCAATTCCAACAATGAAAGAATTGATATTTTTTGTCTAAGTTTTTGCATGTTGTTGGTAATTGCTGTTTGTGTTGAAATGATATCACGATGAGTTGACATTAATTGTTCAAATTGTGAAATATCACCAATATTAAATGCTTTTAAAAATGCAATTAACCATGAATGTTGTGATCCTTCTAATGCTTTAAGAATTGGATTTGAAATCTGTTAATGAACAATTTAGTTATTAGTATATATAATCACATAAACAAATAGTTTAAATAGTTACACTTACCAAATCACCAAAACCATAAACATTTTCACCAACTAATGCAGCAATACATAAATTATATGCAAGCGATGCTTGTTCTTCTTGTGAAATAGTTTCTAATTTACAATATGATAAATACATTAATGCATTTTTATAAAATTCACTTGCTTGACTTTTTGCCTGTAATAAATAATGGATATTAGTTATACTACTTTTTATACACAAAAAATAAAGATAGCAATATAGATCCTTAATAGTTACCATATAATAATCTGTAGATACACGATAAAATGATGAATAAACGATTGTATCTAAACCAGTAATACCTTGTAATTCTTCTTTTGCTAATTCTAATGTTTTTTTACAATCTTGTAATTGTTCTGCAACACCTGAACGTAAATTCATATTTGCCATATATGATAATGTTAAAATGTAAGCTGGTTTATCTTTTTTAACTTTTTGTGAAATTGTATCAATAAATTTTCTAGATTCATCAGTATCTGTATGGTTATTTTTGATCTATTAGTATATGATTTGTGTTTATATACACATAAATAACACAATATTGTAGCAATAGGATCTAAAACTACATACCAAATTGTCTTGCAATTGCAATACAAATTTCAACTAAACTGAGTGGTCTTAATTTTGTTTCAAAATCTCTAATAAAATGAGTATAAAAATTGAATAATTCTTTTTTCTCTAATAATTGTGGTGTGATTATAATCATTTCGATTTGTTTTGTTAATTGATGCCATAATCTGTAAGTAAATGACCACAATGTTAATATATTGTTATGCGAGTGAGAATATATAATAACAGTGCTTATTTACATACTTATTTTCGTAAGTGTCTTTAATTAAATTAATTTGATCTACTAAACCATCATTTCCAACAACCTTTTTAAGATGTTCTAAATATTCTAATGGTTTATATGTTGTCATTTTATTATATATGTAATGTACAAAAAAAAAAAAAAAGAGAGATAATGGTAATATAAAAGTTGAAAAAAAAATGAAAATTAAAAAAAAAAAAAAAAAAATTATATTAATTTTTTTTTGTTAACATGCGAAAAAAAAATTAAAAAAAATTAAAATTTTTTAAATTATGTGATCACATTAAATAATTATAGGTATGTGTTAATGCAACTGGTTTTTATTATTATTTATTATTATTGTTGGTTTTTATTTAAATTTAATTATATAAATAAATAGATAAAAATAGAGATGGTTGTTATATAAGTGTATATGCCCAATAATAAATAATTTCCAATGCATTTTTTTTTGAATATATGTATAAAATAAATATATAATTGTTGTTCTTTTAGTTGGTTGTTTGGTTGTGTTGTGTATATATAAAAGAAAATATTTTGTTTTTTCTTCTTTGTTGTGTGTTATTTCATATTGATTAATTTGTTGTAATAATATTTGAAATCCATTTATTTTCACCACTTGGTACTAAATAAGCTCTAGATGTAATAATTTCAATCATTTTACAAATATCTTCATCTAATGCTTCAATATATTGATCTTCACCATTTAAAATTCTAAAAATCAATGTTTGGAAATTATTAGTATAAATTAAATAATAATTTAATAATAATCAACAAACAATAACTTACTTTATAATAATATTTTTCTTATTAATTTGTTCAAGTTGTTGAATATCTTTATAATAGAGTGTTGCTTTAATTGATTGATTATTTGTTCTAAGTATTTCTGATGGTGTAAATCTATATTTTCTAAATTGATGTCTACCATACCAATTTGTACGAATTACATCACATTCAAAATCAGATTGTTCATCCATTGGATCTACAGGCACTGCCCATGGATTCCAAATATTTGATACCAATCCAAATGATAACCATTCAATTAAATTCAAACCAGAATCAAGATAACTAACTGCCAATGTATCTTTTTGTTCAGTTTGTGTAACTTGTTCGCCTGAAATGAATGCTTCTACAATATTATTATTATTTTTGTTTTCACCGTATACTTTATAATTTACTAAATCTTTAATTAATTCATCCATTTCTTCAGATTCTTGAATATCATGTCCTTCCTGTATTTTTTCATAGTTTATCATTGTTAGAAAATTGTCACATTAAAGCAATAATAAAATATATGAAATACATACACCCCATAATTGACCATTAATTTCAATATATGGATATCTTGGTATTTTTTTTGAATGTTCTTTAATTCTCTTTTGAATATCGAAATTATTTGCAATATCAAACATTGATATTAAAGAATAAGGTATATTTTTACCTAGAAAGAATTTTGCTAATTTTTTTTGTAAATCAATTCCTTTTGTTGTAGTTTTATTATGATCTACATATATTTTAATTCCCTATATATTGTGTGTAAACAAAAATAAAAAAACGATAAAAACTTGTTATGTTAGTTTTTATAAAATTAAATTTCAACACACACGAATGCCAACATATAAACAGATTGTGTAAATTTAAACACTTACAAAATTATCGTATAGTTCTACCATTTTTTAATTGTTATATTATGTTATTTTATAATATTTATTTAAACCTATAAATTTTTATTGTTTATTATTTTATTATTTTATTATTTTATTATTTTATTTGTATGTGAGTTTGAGAGTGTGAAATTTTAATTAGTTTTTTTTAATTTTATTTTTTTTATATTAATATAAAAAATTTAAAATTTTGAGAATTTGTTTTATTTTTATTTAATTTAATTATTTTAATTTTTTTATTTTAAAATATTAATTTCTGTGTCAGTATATATAATAATATGATTATTATTTGTGTTTTTGGTGTTATGGTATGTATATATTACCTAATAAATTATTTGATTATTTCTTATTTGATATATAAATATAAAACAAAAAAATTATTTGTTTATTTATATAAATTTACTGTATGAGGTAGAGACTTTAAAGGTTAAATTAAAAAAAAAAAAAAATTAACACTCACAACAAACTAATTGTAACAATTTAAAATTTTAATAATTTATTCGTTTTACATAACACACTTTGCAAATAATATTTAAAAAATTAAAAAATTATACACACCGACGACATATAAAAAATAAACATTCATTGTTTTTTTAATTTAAATAAATTTGAAAATGTGTATAGGAGTGTGAATGTGGGTTATTTTTAATGTAATGTAGTGTTTGGAAATTTGAGTAAATTTAGCACTGATCATTAAATAATGAGGAACATTGTCTTCTGACTAATTGAGGTATTGTTGTGTTTAATAATTACAAATTTATTTAATTTTAAATTATTTATATATTTTGTGTTATTTGTTTTTTTTTGTTTTTTTTTTTTTTACATATTATTGGTACCATAACCTCTGAAACTATTACTGTTACTATTTTTAAAGAGTAATTGATCTTTTTTAGAAGAAGAGGAGTCTGATTTATTTATTATACCTTCCAGTTCATTTGAGATTGAATCATAATATTCGCCACTACCAGATTGTTTATCCTTTCTAGTCTTTAAATAACCTTCAAAGAAGCCAACAATCACTTGAATAAGAGGTACTACTACTTCAATTAACCAGAAGACATCTAAGACAGCAAATAGAATTACAGTTATAATTTGTCCAAATGAAATTGAATGAGAACTCATTACGTAATGATAAAAAACAGATTTTTCAAAATGAAGATTAAATTGAAACGTTGGATTTACATTATGATATTCTTGAGAATTTAAATAGCTAGTTGAATTTGAAATGAAACTAAATTCTTTATATGATTGAGGATCATATAAACATTTTTCGGTCATTGGTCTGATAAGTGATAACCCTTTATCATCAGATTTAATTTTACAATCTGATATCATTGTCATCATTGATAATATTGAAACTGTTGCTGATTCTCTAAGTATTGTACCTTCTAATGGTTGAACAACACCAGTTACATAACTATTACCAGTATTTATTGATGATCCATTATTATTTGTACTAACATTATAAATTATTCTTTGTGCATAGAAATACGATTGAATTGGTGTAATGTCAAAGTAAAAATCTGTAATATCTGAATATTCCATACCAAATCCAATAGATGTTGTAATTCTACAAGTTGTATTACTTTGTTGAGATGCTGTATTGGTTTCAAAATTAATATTATCAATCAATGTAATTGATTCCAATTGAGTTGCGAATTTACAATTACCCATATAATTCTTATTTTGACATCCATTAACTACCAATTTCAATTCATTATTTGAACAATTACCAGTGTACCCGTAAAGATCAATTGTAATTAACATTGATGATGTATCTACAAATTTAAGGTACTGGGCATCAGTATAATCTTGACCAATTTGTAATACTGCAGATGCTTGACCTAACGATCGTAATTCTGTTGATATATCTGAATTAATTCTTTGAAATTGAATGATAAATATAATCATTAATACCAATACAACCAAGAAATAGTATGTACAAAATGTTTCAACTGCTTTAACTGGTTTAACAGCCATTCTTTTTCTTCTTACAAATATACCACGTTTAAATGTACCTCCACTTGATGATGATAATGATGTTATATTATTTGATTCTGGATTAGCGTGTTCTGAATATTCAACCTCTTCAAAGTTTTCTTCTTCATCCCAACTATAAAAATTAATCATAAACAGTAGATCCATTATACGTTTTTGACGCGCTTGATGTTTTCTTGGCCATGGTAAACAAATTGCAAGTGTAACTGTAATCATAATACCCATTATAATTAAAAAGTATGGATAACATGAATTGTAGAAAGTTGATTCAAAATCCAATTGTTCAGATTCATCTAAATCTGGAAATGTTTGAGAATTTGTTTGAACTGGTATATTGTTCAATGGATATATTGTACCATCTGGACAGAATTCTGTATTTTGACAAACATTTATCAAATTATTTGAACATTCTTCAATGGATGATAAACCAAATACATAATCTGTTGAATAGTATCCATGTGGGCATAATGAACATAATTCAAATGATGAATTATCAACATGAATCGATGATACACTTTTATATTGACCAGCATGACAAATCATACATTTTTCATATTCAGATGACCATTCTGCGCCTGCTGAACAAATTGCATAGAAATCAAATCCCATTTTCTTTCCAGTGGAATCTTGTGAAACTACCATCACCTCTGTACCAAAAAAACTAATACCATATTGATAATTAAATGTAGTTTGATAATTTAAATTTGGTACCATTGCTTTGGAATTGGTTCTAACAGGATACGATGAATTGTCTGTAAATATTTCATAAAAAAATACATTTCCAGTTATATTTTGATTTGGATCACCAGTAGAAGATACCAATAACATTGTTGAACTAATTGCAATATCAACACCATATCCAATTGCATTTGGTTGATAAATTGTATCAAATAATGTATATAATGTTGCATTATCAAAAAAAGAAGTTGGATGGTTAAATTTACTATCACTACCATCGCTACCACTACTACTATCACTATTTGATGATGATGTTGAAGATGTTGTTGAACCATTATGTGGAGTTGTTAAATTTCTATAATATAAATCAACCATTTCTTCTTCTGAATAACCAATTACAACCCAATCATTATTAAATGTTATAATTGAAGGACAAGATTCAGTTCTTGATGTCGGTTGTGCTATATAATCTGTTACCAATGTATCATTTACAATTTGAATGATTACAAATGCACTTGTATATTCAATTTGAATTTGTAATTTATTTGGTGACATACAAATACCACACAATCCAACTATTATCTTATTTTCATAAACTTCCAATGCTGTTGTATACATTTGACCTTTACCACCTGTACATGGTTTCCATGGTGGTTTATCTAAATATAATACTTTTGAACAATTATTTGGTGAATTATCAAGCTATCAAAAATAGTAATAGTAATTAGTATATGTCATACACTGTAGTTTATATATTAATGATGTGTGAGTGTTGGTATTTATACATACATCTAAAATACAAACTGAAATTGGAGATGATTTTGTTTTTGAAGAAAGTAAATTATTTTGACATGAAGATACAATAAAATTTGGACCAACTGCTATTGTAGTACCAATTGTACATTGAAAGTCATCTTTTTCTTTAACACTTTCTTGAATGAATAGATAATCACATTTTGATGAATTTTTTAATGAATTTTCAACACATGATTCAATATTATATACATAAATCATACCACTGGATGAAGTTGAATCACCAATTACACCAATAGTTATATTTTTATCATTGGATGTTGCACTACCTAATCCAACACAACTTCCAAATGATCTTGATGGTTCATTAAATATTTGAATAATTTCATATTTATTTGTACTTGAAAATGCTCTATTTATTAATGGTGGTTAGTATGATGAACATCATAGTAATGTTTAGCCATATGATATATGAATACATACAATGTTTTATTTCCTTTTGATAATAGAGTAGCAAATGCCATTCTGCTGTTGGAGTTTGAACCAATTAATGCATATCCATTAAATTTAGCAGTATTAATTATAGAATCGGAGACATTTGACAATAATAAAATAAATATAATTATTGAAAATACAAGCTGGTGTACTTTCATTTTTGTGTATGTAGAGTAATACTACAATATAAATAAATAAATAAATATGAAATAGTTGATATGGTGATGTATGTATTAAACTGAGATAGTATTATATAATTTAGTACATTATATTTTAATTTTGATTGCTTGTGTAAAGATTGTCTATAAAAATCTAGATATTAAAAAGAATATCCAAAAAAAAAAATAGGTAGGGTGTGGTATTGAAATAAAAAAGTTATAAATGTATAAATTAATGAAATAAAATATGTGTGTTGTTACTATGTAATGTTAAAAAAAAAATTAATTTTGTTGATAACTGTCATTAACAATGACTGGTACCAATTCTATTTTTTTTTTTTTAGATATTTTAAAAAAATTAATCTTACTGTTGGAGTTACACCAAACAAATCAAAAAATTCAAAATAAAATTCTTTTTTTTTTATTTATAATAAATTATGATGTTATCTCCTAACAATAAAACTATTTTTATAAATTTGTACAAACCATCTAAAACACCATAAATTAAATATATTTTTAAATAATTTTAAACTAAAAAGTATGCAAATTCAAAGGAACTGTCAATTGGACACATAATTCTGAACCATATAAAAATTAAAATTTTATTATCATTTATTATGAGATATCTTTTTCATAACAATTTAAAAAGTACTGTCTGTTGAATTTGAACAAACATCAGAATAATCTGGAACTAAAATAGTATATGCAAGTTCAAAGAAAGTATCAATTGGACACATTACTGATCCACAATTTTCCAATGTATATGAAGCTCCATTAAATTTGTATTGAATAAAGTATTCTTCTATAAGAGTGATAATAATGATAAAAAGGATATTAATATAATAGTTATTAATTAAAATTGTTTGTTTAACTAATTACTTACTTGATTCATTTGACCATAATTCTAATTCAATATGGGAAGCATATGGTGGCCATTCTTTCATTATACCAAATAAATTATTAAATGAACCAACACTATCATCATGACCCGAAAATACAATGTAACTAGTTGTTGAATTACCAGTTATGTATGATCTCATATTATCAACCATTTCTTCTAAAAATGTTGACATACCTAATCTTGCAACCATTGGGAATGATAATTGATATTTCCATTGCCAGAATGCTGCATCATAAACACCTGTAACCATTTCTTGAGTAATACCTGGTGGTAATTCAAAATCGTGACATTGAAGCGCAAAGAATAAATCCATTAATGAACTCCATCCTGGGAATACTGAAATACCTAAAGTTTGCATAACTTCTTGTTTCAATGATGTTGTATTTGCAATGAATTCACTCCATTCTTCAGTGGTTGTTGTATTTTCTAATTCAACTGCTAATTGTGGACATAATACAGAGTTTGGACTCATATTTTCATGGAAATCATCCATTGTATTAATATTTATAATTGGAATTCCTGAACCTGCTGTTACTGCAGCAGGTGGAAATAATGCTGTTAAATGACCTTGAACAGATTGAATTGTTCTTGGTACATCTGTTGAACGTATCCAAATTGTATTTGTATCTGTTAATTCACTTGGTAAAAATTGATATTTTTCAACATACAATTCTCTGAATGCTCCACCCAATGCAAGATGTTGTGAAAAACCTAAAGTTGTTAATTGTCCATCTGAACACTAATTTAGTTGTGTATTTACATTGTTACATATTAATAAGTGTGTGGGGTGGTAGGTGGTATCGGATAAATATTAAATTAATTTATAATGTAGAGTACTTACATTTCCAGGAAAGTATTCTCTATTTGGCATATATACTTTTCTAAATAATCTATCAATTCCATTTTCTGGTCCTTGCATATTGTTAAAACTTGATGTTAAAAACCAACCTAAATTACAATCCCAAACATCCATATTTGGTTTCAATGTTGAATATAATGGTGTTCTATCACCATGTCTATGAAGAATTTGTACCATTTCTAATGTATATCCATCTGTACCTTCTGATGGATTCTATTTTAAAACATGTTGATTAATAAATAATCATTGTTAAACTGTCATATGATATGTCATATATGACCATTAATCAACATCGTATACGTACTGGTAATGGTGCAACACAATAAAATGGTTTTTGTGATAATACATCACTAATAAATAATGAAATTAATGATAAAACTATAACAACACTGTTTTTAATCATCATTTTTTTTTAAAAGTATAATTATTATAATTATAATTATTATTTGTTTAGTATCAAAAATATTTTGTGATTGATTTTTATTTTTTTTTTATTTTTTTTTTTTTTTTAAAAAAGTTGGACAGAAAAAAAACGGCACCAGAAATTTCATTAATTATACAACTATATAACCACTTAATATTGATTATTTATCCACTCTTATTAATAAGTAATGTTTATTTATTTATAATCTATAGACTGTATATATTGATTTGATTTCACAACAAAACAACAAACTGTTTAACTTCTCTCTCATCTTTTTTCTCTTTCTCATATCAATTTCTTTATCATATGATTATTATTAAAATGAATACCCGTTCTGTTTATTTTTTTTTTACTTCTTTAAAAAACATATAAATGTATATCTTTAAATAATTTAAAAGACACTTTTTAATTTTTATTTAATTTTTTTAAATTAAAATTTTATTTTCCTAAACACATTAACCGCATTAACATACACATTAACACATTAACACATTAACACATATACACACAATTATATAATTTGTCACAAATAATAAAACAACAACAACAAAAAAATCATGATAAAAATTGCAAGTAAATTACCAATTGTTTTTAGAGATCGTATAGATGCAGGTAAACAATTATTAAATTATATTAAAAAAGAAATACCAGCAAATGATTTGAAAAAAGATACATGCATAATAGTTGCCTTGCCAAGAGGTGGTGTTCCTGTTGCATATGAAATATCAAAAGGATTACAAACAATATTAGATATAACATGTCCAAGAAAAATAGGTGCGCAAGGTCATTCTGAATATGCAATTGGTGCAATTGCAGAACACGGTGAAGCATTTTTGAATAATGAAATATTAACATACACTCATTCATCACCAACATACGTTCAACAAGAAATTGCCAAACAAAAAATTGAATCTCAAAGAAGAAATCAAGTTTATAAAAAGAATAGAAAACCAGTTTCATATCAAGATAAAATTGTAATTATCGTTGATGATGGTATTGCAACTGGATCAACTATGAAAGCTGCAATTAATTCAATTGTTTCCTACAATCCAAAGAAAATCATATTGGCAATTCCAACTGCGCCAATTGATTCACTTCAAGAAATTTTATCATCATGTAGTAAAGTTGATGAAATCCTCTGTATTTCAACACCCGAACCTTTCAATGCTGTTGGTTGTTTTTATGATTTATTCGATCAAACAGATGATGAAACTGTAATTAATTTATTAGAAAAGTCATTAAATTAATTTGTAAATCATATATCATAGTACACTGTGTTTAGTATTAAATAAATAAAAATTCAAGGGATTTATTTATCGAAAATTTAAAATGTTAAATCAACTCGAGTTGATTTTAGTTATTATTATTATATTATTGTATTATTACTTTGTTATTATTATTTAAAGACTACTTGAAATTGATAAACTTGAATATTCAGCAGATAATAAACCTTCTTTATAGTAATTTGGATTAATTCTATTCTTTGGGAGGGCACACTCTTTTGAAAATAAAGAATTAAAGTTCATATGATAAACAAAAACACCTACAGAAAGTCCAATAAATGTACCCGCTAAAATCTAAAATTTGACACAAAATTAGTACAACATGTATATACACAATAAAACGTACATGTATGTTTGTTTGCTTGGGTACTTACATCAGAAAAATCATGATGATAATCAATTGTTCTTGAAACTGCAACTAAAGCAGAAATTGCATATGGTGCTAAACAAATTAAAGCTTTCCAAATGTTACCACCATCTCTTTGAAATACCTTTGTTTTACCACAAAGATAAAAAGATAAGAATGTCATACCACTAAATGAGACTGAACTGTGTCCTGAAGGAAATGACTGTCTACCGTCTCTTATAAGTGCTAGATCGCCAGTTACAACACGGGCAGCGTAATCTGGTCTATAACGACCTGCTGCGATTTTTAAGAAGTCTGTAAACAACATTGTTATTGTGAATGCTTGTAACAATCCAAGACATGCATGATGTAAATCATGTGTATTCTTATGAAGTGCCCAAAAACCAACGAAAATGGCTAATGGCAAACCTAAACCAATTAACATTAATAACCAAACTGGTACAATATCATCTAATAATGGATATTGAACTAATTGAAATGCAGTTGCGTCTGGTTCGTATCTAATATTTGGATTTATAACAAAATTAAATATTACACTTTCTGTTATAAATATACCAATACACGTAAACCAATCAAATAAATGTTGTTTTGTAAACCATGGATTTTTACCATAAAATGATACTTTATGAATCATCTTTTTATCTTTAATTCCTTTTCTTTTTTTTTTTTGTTTTTTTCCCTTCCTTTTCCTTTATAATAATAACAAAAACTATAAAAACTATAATACCAAAAAAACTTTTTTTTTTTATTTTTTCAAATTTTTTTGGGAATTGTGAGCAATAAAATAAATTTAATTTAAAATAAAACAAATAAAACGGAAATTTAATAACATTTTATTTTTATATTGGAGATCTGTTAAATTCCATAATATATTCTATGACATAATCATTTTAATTTTCATAACCAGGTTATATGAAAACATAACACACATATAAATATAGAATTATAACGATATATATATATATTTGTTCGTTAAAAAAAAAAAAAAGAGATTCTCTGTGTGCACATTCATATATTTCTGTTTTTCTTTGTTTTGGTTTTTTTGTTTATATAATTTATTTTTTATTTTTATATTGTTTTACCACAAAGATAAAAAGATAAAAATGTAATGTATATATATATTCCACTAAATGAAACTGAACTGGACATATAAATATAGAATTAATAAAAAAAAAAGAGAACTCATTTAATAATTTTGTTAAAAATAATTTATTTTTTTTATTTTATATTGTATTTGTATTTTACCTATATCTCTTCTTCTTATCATTGTATTGTATGATCCAAACTATTACTTTGTATAAATATTATATTTTGTTTTTTGATTTTATTTTGTTTGAGCTTTACACCAATCAACATATTCATCTAAAATTACAGGCCATGCACCATTTTCATCATAATTTGAACAAGTAGCATTTATAATTTTTGAAAACTCTAAAATTGATAACCATTGATCCATATTCAAAACTTTATAACTTTTTTGCTGTAAGAAATCAAGCAATAATTAATAATTGTTGTTGTTACTATTATAAATTATAAGATGATCGTTGTCTACTTACTGATAATAAAAATTCTTGTAATTTTTCAGTATGTGGATATCTATCAGCCAATACTAATTGAATCATACTACAAGCACTTTCTAAATCTAATATTTTATTTGTTTCATTTTCTTTTGCAAAGATAAATGCAAATCTATAAATTTCTTTGAAATGAGTTGGATCATCCAATTCTTTTTTAAATGAAGTTAAATGTGATTGTAACTTTTGAAGTGAATCGATATTTAATCTTGAAAGTCCACCTATAAATTCCGATTTTTGAAAGAATCCCATTTGTTTTGCACCTAAATGCCATGCTAATATTAACACCACGATATCTTCTGGTTCTACTCCTAAATCTTTACATAACCTAACAATACCATCTGGTCCAATACAATTTTCATCTTGTTCTTTATATTTTTCAAAGAAATCATCTAATCTTTTTGATTTATCATCTAATTTACTATTATTACTATTATTACTGTTACTATTATTACTATTATTACTATTTGCGCTATTACCACTACTATGATTGATATTGTTATTAATTAACATATGAATTTGATTGTAAATATAATTGAGATAAAACATAGTATTGATGATGATTCTTTTTCCTCCTCCGCTAAAATTATAATCCTATACATACGATATTGATACTTTATTATTAATATTATTGACACTAGTTTGATTTGACTCTGGTTTGATAGTTACATTATTTGTAGTTGTATTTGTATTTGAAACTGTTGTATTTGATGTTGTTGTTTCTGTATGTTCAGCAACCTTTTCATTAGTAATGATATTATATTTAATAACATTCATAATAAAATGTGAATTACATACCATATTTCTTTTTATTTGCTATAGGTGTTGCAGTTGGTACTGCTTGTGGTTTTTTTGATGTATTATTTCCCATTGTGTAGTATATATTATTTATATGTGTTTGTGTTTATATTTTACAGGTGTGTTTGTGTTAATGTATGAAATAGTTTACTATATAGGTTTTGAAGATTTATAAATTGTATTGCAGAATATAATGAATTAAAATAAATATGATTTAAATATTTATAATATAGTATATATGTGAAACTATGTCTTGCAGTAGGTAAAATAAATAAATATTTTAATATGTAGGGGTATTAATTATTGATTTTTTTTTTATTTATTTTATAAAAACAAATTTAAAAAATGGAGAGATCTAATAATATATAAAGTGTATGTGTGTATGTGTCTGTGTGTGCAAACTAGTTTTTTTAATTTATTATAGACAAAGACAAAAGTTTTAGTTTTAGTGTAAAAATAAAAATAAATTAATAAAAAAAATAAAAAAATATTGTTGTGTAGTTTAATATTTTTATACCACTAGGGCAAGCTCAAACTTTTTTCTAAAAAATATTTTTTTTGAATTTATAAAAAAATTTAAAAAACAGCCACACATACACAAAACACCATCAAAAATCAATTTTTCAATCAATAAAAAATATCTTTTTTGTTTGAAAAATATTAAACTACACGACAGTAATCATTCTTTGAATTATACAACATAAACAATCAATAAATAATGAACAATAATAAAAATAGCACAAATAAAGAATACGACGATTTTTATGGGTCAGATGACAATGATGAAAATCCAATTGATTATTTATCAAATAAAGATTTAGATAGATCAATCCAACGTATTACTCCAGTATGTATAAATAACACAACACGTGTGACACTCTATATGTACAGCATATACTAATATACATGTATATACAAATAAAGATTGGATATTCAGATGGTTTGGAAATTGGTAAAGAGAAAACATTGCAAAGAGGATTTAATGAAGGATTTAAACAATCATCAGAAATTAGTTATAAATGGTCATTGTTATTGGGATTGGTTAGTAGTGTAGATGTATTTTTACATCATAATAAACAATTTGTTCCAACTGGTAAAGATACAACTGTTTTAGGTAATTTGGTTGAAAAGATAAATCAAATGATAAAAGATCATTGTTGTTCACCATCAATTGATCAATTAAAAGAAGAGTTTATTAATTTTAAAGATTTATCAATTGAATCAACCACGTCAATTACTAAAGTTGAATCAACTATATCATGTAATAAAAGTGAAAGTAAACAAGATGGATGCTGTGGTGGTAATAGTAATTGCAGTGAAAAGGATATTGCACCAACTCCAACTACTACACCAACTCCAACTACTACAACTACAACTAATAGTTGTTCAAATAGTGATGAAGATGACGAAGGATGTTGTGGCGGAAAAGGTAAAAATGAAGGATGTTGCAAATCAACTACAACAAGCGAATCAAGTATAACCGAAGAATTTCAATTTATCATTGAAAAGATGGGTGGTAAATCATTTGATGAATTGAAAAACGAATGCGTTGAAACTATTTCATCATTTGGACTTGATGGTCAAAAAATGTTGGATGAATGTCTAGCTAAAAAGTTTAGAGTCACAATCAATTAAAGGTTGTATTAGTTTTATGCAACGACAGCTCATCATCGCATATTCAACAACGAAAAAAACAACATGATTTAATTAACATTGTTTGTTTTGAAAAAAGAATATGGGAAGTAGAATAATTATTAATTATATACATATACACACATACTATTGAATATAGTAAATAATTATTTAATAAATAAATAAATTATTATTTAGTGTATAGACACATTCACAATATTATTTATTTATAATGACTTTTAATTGAATTAATTACACTGTTTATGTGAATGATATCATCTTTTTGTTTGTCTAGTGCAGAATAGATTGAAATGTTATTGGAAGTATTGTTAAATACATTTGAATGAATTGAATCTAATATTCTTGGAATGTAAGAGGGGAATGTTGGAGAAGGAGCAATTTCAAGGAAAATTACTTTCTTTATTCTTTTTTCTTCTAAATATTTGAAAATTGCTACCATTGTTTGATAAAAGTTTACAGATTCACGTAAATTTCTAAACATATAATGAGAGTTGTATGGATGAGAAATTGCTTTGAAAAATTGTGATGTTACACTTGAAATTATTGGTGTTTTAGGATCAGTCGATATGAATTCAAGTGCCAGTGTTTGATCTTTAATGAAATCTAATATAGATGAATGAAATGCAGTTGCACCAGCAAAACTTTTATTCTTTATATTTAGTTTATTGCATTCTTCAATGAATAATTTCATATCCTTTGGATCAGCACTAGATAGGAGAAAAGTGTTTGGTGATAATTGGCCAGAGATTTCAATTGTGTTAATGAACCTTTCGTGTTTTCCAAAATGTGTATTATACTCTTCTTTAGTTATATCAACTATAGACTGAGCACCAATTTGTTTTTCTCTTAACACTTTACTTGTAATCATTGATCTTTCGTATAGTAAATGGTATGCTGTATCTAAATCTATCATACCACTAGTGTATGCACATACAAGTTCACCACAACTAACACCAGTTATTAAATCAGGTAAAATACCATGTTCTTCAAATACTTTGTATAATGAAACTTGTAGCATAAAACACATAACATGAGTTAAATATTGATCAGTATTAGGTAACCTATCATCAGGGAACTCTCTTATTCTTTTTAACATTGATTCACCATTTGAATACTTTTCTTTAAAATCACCATCAATCTTATCCATTGATTCTCTAAACACTTTATTCCCTTCATATAATTTCAATGCCATTGATTTATATTGAATACTCTGTCCGCAATGAACAAATACAATAAATGGTTTATCCTTAGAATTTTCAATATCTATCATTATTTAAATATATGTAAAAATATATGTGTTGTGATATAAAAATAAATATGTGTTAAATAAACAAAAAAAAAAAAAGTTTATTTAAATATGAAAGTAATACGTTTACACACACATATAAACATAAAAATAAATAGTGGGAACTTAAAAAAATAATAGATCTTGATGTTTTCAACAATTATTATATAATTTTTATTTTTATTTATATAAATAATAATATTATTATTATTATAGATATTATTAATAAATTTGAATTAAAATTTACTATTCTATTTGATTTATTTGGAGTGGATTCTGATAATGATGAAAAAGATGAACAACTAATTTTATCAAATATACCATTACTTGAATTACATTTATATTGGCATTGAGAATCTAAATTATCTGGTGTTTTAATAGGAGTATTTATACAATAATCAGAAACAGTTTTATCATTAGTAATTATTGTATTTGCAGGTGGACATTCATCAATTGTACAATCATTATTATCATTACATGTAGATTGTGCATTACAACATGTTGATCCATTTCCATAACATAATCCACAATAATCAATATTATCACATGTAATATCAATTGTTGAATCTAATCTAAACGATGATGTTGTTGTTTTTCTTTGTGTATAAAATAGTTGTAAATTGTATAACTGGGTATGGTTTAAATTTAATTTTGTTAAATCTATTTTACCAGATACCATTGAATGAACACCACCTAAATCCAAAACTAATTTATTATCTAAATATACCCAACAATCATCATCAGAAGCAATTGTAATTACACCATTTCCCATATAATTGAATTTTGTATTAATCTTCATAGTGAAATGAAAGTTATGATATTGTGATGGTGTTTCAGAATCATTATAAATTCTATTTTCTATATCTAAATCAAATCCTATATTATCAACTTGGGTATATACAAAGAGATGTATGAATATTATATTCAACCTACAAACATATATTATAGATTACTTACTTGGATAAAAGAATTGACTGTAGTAAAGGTAATTACCAGTTAATTCTACTTTTTCCAAAGGTATTTGGTATGATGTTGAAATTAAGTAATTGTAACCAGGACTTGTTTGATTTGTATTTGAAGTAAAAAAGAATTTAAATAATTCAGGACTAATAATACCTGCTTTACCATTCATTTGTGAACTTTCATTATTTAATTCAGGTAATCCATTAACAGTTAAATTAGGATTCAATAGCCCCATTACCATTTCTGCTACATTTGGTTCAAAATTTTTATTATATTTTGGCAATTGATCAATTATAATTGCATTTAATATTTTAGTTTCTGCTGTTACACAAACAATAACATAATATATACTATATATTATTTGAAATAATATAAAAGTAATACACAAATTTGATTTCATTTTATAAATTTGATAACCAAAAATAAAAAAGAAAAAAAAAAAGATATTTTTTTGATCAAACTAATTATTATAAAAACACTCTATTATTATTTTTTTGTTAATTATGGCCAAGCATTAAATGTTTGACTAGTTGTTGTTGTAGTTTTATTAATAGGATTATTATTGCTATTACTATTACTATTGCTATTTTTTAAATTTTTAAAACTTGATTTCAAATTTAAAATTGATTTCTTTTTTTTTAAATGTTTGTTTAAACAATTGTTTTCCAATTTCTCTACTTTGGCTCTAGTTAGAATATTGTTGAATGCTAGTGACTTGCCTAATCTTTCTCTTGATTTTTTAGATAGAGACCTTAACAATTCAGTACGATGTTTCTCTAAATGAATGATATAATCTTGAATTGAATCTGCCATTTCTCTATCGATATCTTGACCAGAATGACAAGATGCGCCAAGTATATGTTTACCTTGACCACATAATCTACAAATTAAAAATGGTAAACAATCATCTGTGATATCTTGTTCAGTATTGAATTGAAAATCCACTCCTTCAATATCAACCACTTGATTTGGTAATGTCAATAAACTGTTAAACGTTTTATAGGTTATTGTTTCCAATGGTAATTTATCAAAATACAATTTATCATCTTTATGTAAATATTTTGCCAATGGTAGATCAGCATTATTTGCTGTATTGTTTTTGTTGTTTGTTGCATCTCTGTCTCTTCTTTCGTTGATATTCATGTCCTGACCATACGTATCATCATCATAATTATAATCAAAATCATAGGAGTATGGATAATTTTGAGCTTTACTATCACTTGATGTATCCATTTCATTTGTTCCATTGTTACTACCACCATTTATGTAATCACTATAATATTCATTTTCTTCATCATCTTCATCATTTTGATCATCACCAATATTATTATTATCATCATCTATATCATTTTCTCTTTCATTTTCTCTTCCTAAAGCGATAGTAATTACATATTATTATTAATCATACATACACTCCAATCGTTAACTAATCATACCTCGTGTGATATATACTTACTTAAATAACTTTCATTCATTTCAGCTTTTAATTTCTTTAATTCTTTAGCAATTTCTGTTTGAGTTCTATCTATAAAAACGTTTGCATATGGTTGTGGTGGTGGAAATTTTGATACATCAATTGGTGTTATAAGTGGTTCTGTAAAAATTTAAAAGACTATTAGTATATCATATGATATGGTACATTAATAATCTATAAATACTTACTATTATTTCTTTTTTGAATTACTTTTTCAATTTCTTTATTTACAAATTGAATCTTTTCATTTGATAATGGTACATTTAAAAATTGAATAACATGCTTAAATACTTCATCTTTAAAATATGTAATATCACCTTCTTGATATTCACTAAAATTCTTTTTCAACTGTGAAGTGAATATAAAGAAGTTAATATCACATATTTGTGTTATGATATGAACTTATATATACTATTACTTACATATTCTTCTAATTTCTCTAAATTATTTAATCTCTTTTGATTTCCTTTATTTTCAAAGAAATCAGTTGTAATCATAACAACTTTGAAACGATAATACATTGGAGAAAAGAATTTACTATAAGATTTATAAGGAGCATTCAATTTTAACCATGTAGAATCTACCAATTGAATCCAAGTTGACCATTCTTCTCTTTCACCATATTGTAAACTGTATTCTGAAATCTCAGCACAAATGATTTGATTATGGTATTTTGATGTATCAGGACCAGTTATTACACCTTGTATATAGTATTTCAATTTCTCTTGACTATTTAATTTTTCAATGTGTATATATCTTTCTGGTGATGAAAAGAAATGTGATTGTTTTTTACTTGATAAACTCTCTGTAAATATTTCGAAATCGTTTATTTCATACAACACTTCTTCTGGTAACTTTTTAAATTTTGTTTCACTTTTCATTTGTTGTGATCTTTTATTTCTTTCTGATACATCATTGTATACTTCTTTTGATATTTTACTAACATCAACTTCTGGATATTTAAATTTATAACCACCCAATTCCTTTTTTTTTTTCTTTCTATTATCAATCATGATTATTGCATAAAATTATTATTTATTATTAATTTATATTATTTAAACAACATAAAAAAATAAATTTGGTGTCACACTTGATATATGTAAAGCAAAAAATGTTGTTTTTTTTTTTCAAAATGAAAAAAAAATAAAAAAAAATAAATAAAAAAATCACAAATAACGGGAAAAAAGGTGGTTAATTGGGACAATTTTAAAAAATTTATATTAATTTATTTATTTGTGTGTTTTAAAAGTAAAACTTCGCTTTTTTTGTTTTTTATTTTTTCGGTACCATTAATAATTATTTTTTATTTTTAAAAAAGATAATATGTAATAATTTACTTTTAAAACTATAATGTCTAATAATAATAATAATAATATACAAGATGATAATTTAAGAAATAGTAATAATAATAAAAAATTTAAAATAAATTTAAAAAGTAAAAGTGGTGGTAGTTTTATTATAAAATCTGATGAACATTCAAATTTAGATTTAAATTCACCAAAACAACTATTATTCAATGAAATACCACCTCAACAAATTATAATAAACGATATAATTGTAGATGATGACCAAGTAGATGATAGTGAAAAGAATGGAGATTATCAAGAATTACTAGAACAAGAAATTCAAAATGAAAATAATAATAATAATAATAATATAATTATTAATTTAAAAGATTCAAATAATATAGAATTAGATTATGTTGATTTAAATAATAATTCAAATAATGATACAAACAGTAATGGACAAGGTGGTTCAATTTTATCATTTAAATTTTTAAAAACAGTATTATTGGTTTTTATGATATCAAATTTAGGATATAGTACATTTTTTTCATATACATCAGCAGAATCATTATCACATACATTTTATAAAACATTTTCAATAAATTCGAATCAATTTGGTAGTTTATTTACATTGTATGCAATACCAAATGTATTTATGGTTTTTTTAAGTGGTGTTATTGTAGATGTTATAGGTGCAGATAAAGTTAGTATTGTACTTAGTTGTGTAGTAGTTACAAGTACATTGATTGGAGTGTTATCAGTACCAAATTATAATGTAATGTTATTAAGTAGATTTCTATTGGGCTTTGCTGGTGAATCGTTGATTGCATGTTCAAATACTATAATGTCAAAATGGTTTTCATCAAAAAAACTGTCAATTTGTATTGGTGTATTGGTTGGTTGGATTTATTCTGCAAATTTTGTTTCATTATCAATATTACCAATTATAAATAAATATTATGGTTTTAATACAAGTTTATGGGCACTATTTTTTGTTGCATTATTTGGTTTATCATTAAATTTATTTTACATTTTAGTAAAGAATAAATTATTCAATGATATTGCAACTTCATTCAAACAAGATACAGATGATCAAAATTTAAATTTACTCTCAAATGATTTTGTTAAAATTCAAGATGAATTATTAGATGAACAACAACAGACCAACGATACCACAGATCGATCAAATAAAAATGAAAATGTAATGGTTATGATTGTTGGAAAAGTTAAAGATGGTGTTGGTAAAGTTAAATCAATATTAATTCAAGTACCAATTAGAATGTGGATATATGTTGGTATTGTATTCTTTGGATATACTGCATTGTTTGGGTTAGCAATTATAGGACCTGATTTCCTTGGTCAAAAATATGGATTTGATGAACAAAAAGCTGCTTTAATTTTATCGAGTGAACATGTATGTAGTGCATTATTCTCACCAGTTTGTGGAGTTTTAATTAAAAAGTTTTCAAAGAGAATTACTATATTATTGATTTCAATGATCTTAATGATAATTGGATTGACATGTTTAGTTGCAACTGATGTATTCCCATTACCTTGGATTATAATATGTGGTGTTGGATACTCAATGTTAAATACAACTATAATATCAACATTACCAATTTTCATTCCACAATCAATTATGGGTACATGTTATGGATTTGTTGGTACTTCTTATAATTGTGGATTAATTGTATTTCCATATATATTGGGTTCATTAAAAGAATCAACTGGAAATTATAATTTATCTCTAATAGTATTAATTGGTAATTGTGCAGTTTCAATCTTACTATTGGGGTTATTAAAATATTATGATCTTAAATCAATTCCATCACAAAGATTAGATATATAAATAAATAAAAAAAAGACTAAGCTCTATTTTGTTTATAAATAATATATTTATAAAGTTTTATTATCATTATTTGTATTGAACTATTAACCAATCTAATGAAGGTGATAATTTAGTGTTCCAATATTGGATATACTTGATTGGCTCTAGTTTAATTTGCTTGATATACACCATCATTATTAAATACACAAAAAGCTGATATCCAACCAGTAATTGTATTTAAACCACTTTCTCTATGATGATGAACAATTTGATTACACCATTTAGTATCTGGACTGCCATTAACAGATTCAATGAATTTATCAATTACAGGCATTAATAATGATAACCATTTACTGATTTCTTTGTTTTTATTTTCAAATTCTGATAATCTTGCAACTCTTTCTTTTAAATTTACCCAATCTGAAATTTCACCTTGCATTGTGACTTTTGGTAAACCACATTCTGAACGAAATATATAACCAAAGTATTTTTGTTGACATTAAAACTGATGAAAATACAATTTTATCAGATGGAGTAGTTGTTGTAAATGATGGAATTACCCAATCTCTAATTGAAGGATCTTAATTGAAGATTGAATTTGATCAGCCATTTCAACTACTAATTCATCAAATGGTGCTTCTAAAATTGGGAAAAGAGTTTCAACTACCATTTTACCATCGTGGTCAACTAATTTACCTTTTAATTCTTCTGAATTTGCATTTACATAAAAACTAAATTGAGTCATAATTGACAACCATACATTATCTGGTCTGATAACTAAATGATGATGATTTGAATATGCATTCAATGCTGAATGAACATAACTATTTGTGCCAATATCAACAAATGAATTTTCAACAAAACTTGATTTTATACTTTTAAATTTTCAGATTCCTTTGTTGCTTTTTCGTCATATTCATTTCTCATTTTCTGTCTTTCTGAAAATTCAATACTTTCGCCATCACGATATTTTTTATCTTGTTTTGATAATATTTCCTTTTTAAAGAATTTTTCCAATTTGAATAAGTAATCAAAACTTGGCCCACCATATTTATTTTGTTTAACTATTTCAAATATTTCTTCTACAACATCACAAATTTTAAATGTAATTGAATTTGATTCTGTTCTAGTTGCTTTAGTTTTACTATAATCAATTGTTGTCAAACCAAAATTAATTCAAAATAAAATAAAAATAAAATAAAAAAAATAGGATGTTCTTTGGTTTTAAAGATTGAACAATCAATATTTTCTCAAATATATTGAAAAAAAAAAAAAAGGTTTTATTTTTTATTAACAACAATTAACCAATCTAATGAAGGTGATAATTTAGTGTTATCAACATTAACACTAATATGACCAGAGAATAAAGTAGATTCGTAACTTGTTTTATCAGCATCAATTAAAGTGATTGGAGCTGATACGAAACCATTTGGGATGGAAGCAGTTTCAATTTTTGGATAAACTTGTTTTACATATTTGAAATCAATGATTTCAGTTACTAAATTTGCTTGATATGCACCATCATTATTAAATACACAAAATGCTGTTGCCCAACCAGTAATATAATTTCTACCACTACCACCGTGATGATCAATAATTTGATTCCACCATTTAGTATCTGGACTGCCATTAACAGATTCAATGAATTTATCAATTACAGGCATTAATAATGATAACCATTTACTGATTTCTTTGTTTTTATTTTCAAATTCTGATAATCTTGCAACTCTTTCTTTTAAATTTACCCAATCTGAAATTTCACCTTGCATTGTGACTTGTGGTAAACCACATTTTGTAAGCATAACATATTCAAAGTATTTTTGCATTGTTGACATTAAAACTGATGAAAATACAACTTTGTCAGATGGAGTAGTTGTTGTAAATGATGGAATTATCCAATCTCTAATTGATGCATCTTTAATTGCTGCTTGAATTTGGTCAGCCATTTCAACTACTAATTCATCAAATGGTGCTTCTAAAATTGGGAAACGAGTTTCAACTACCAATTCCTTTTTACCATCGTGGTCAACTAATTTACCTTTTAATTCTTCTGAATTTGCATTTACATAAAAACTAAATTGAGTCATAATTGACAACCATACATTATCTGGTCTGATAACTAAATGATGATGATTTGAATAAGCACTCCATGCTGAATGAACAAAACTGTTTGAACCAATATCAACTTGATTACTTGATTTTTTTTCACCATAACTTGATTTTAAAACTTTTAAATTTTCAGATTCTTTTGTTGCTTTTTCATCAAAATCTTTTTTCATTTTATCTCTGTCTTCTCTAGTCATACTTTTATCATCAAGATATTGTTTATTTTGTTTTGATAATATTTCTTTTTTAACAAATTGTTCCAATTTGAATGAATTTTCACTTGTTTTAAATATTTCTTCTACAACATCACAAACTTTAAATGTAATTGAATTTGATTCTGTTCTAGTTGCTTTAGTTTTACTATAATCAATTGTTGTTGGTTCTTCAACTTTTGTTCTTTTACTTCCAACCATTTTATTTATTTATTACAATTACTTGTTTATTATTTGTTTGTGTTTTGGAAAACTATGGTTAATTGTGATTATCATTTTATATTGATTTCAAAAAAATGAAAAACGAAAAATAAAAAATAAAATAAGAAATAAAAGCGAAAAAACAAGGAGATATCATTCCAATAACACCAACCCGAATTCTTTTTTTTTTCAAAGGTCACACAAGAAAACCTGGGTCAGTAATTAGTATGGCCAGCGGAATATTTATTGCGTTATGTTTGCACAATCGCTCAAAATACGTCAAAAACACATTATATATAATTCAAAGTATGTAGTATTCTCTTCTTTACATGTTTTATATATATAATCAATTAAACCATATCAAATGTTATAATATTGTAAAATAATCAAATTCTCTCTGGGGGTATGATCATCAAAAAAAAAAATTAAAAAAAATTAAAAATAAATAAAATTAAACCAAATCAGATTTTTTCCACATGATTGTATGGAGAAAAATTTGTTTCTCACAATTTGTGCAATGTTGACAAAGAAATTAAATATGCTGCGTTTTTCATACAGCATCCTAGTCATTGTCATGGAGGATTGCAACTTTTTTACAGGTTTTTTCGTATGTCTGGAACAGGTTTTGTTTGTATTGAATTTGCGAACTACCTTAAATATTTAAAATATTTAACACATTTATAAAAATAAGTTTTTTTTTCAAATAAAAATAAATTTTAGATATTATTATTAATTTTATAAAAAGAAATGGGACCTCATCTTGTTCCCAATGGGAAAATATCCAATTATCAGAAACCAACTGTTAAAAATGACGAATATGACGTAGGATTTAAAGAAATCATGTGGGTTTTCAAAATATCTATTGGCATTTTTTTTCAGATATTTTCTGATGGTTTTTTTTATTTTTTTTTGGTGTATTTTTAAAAAAAATAAAATTTTTATTTTTTTATTCTACAGGTTATAATTACATAAAATTAATATAATGGGTGGTATTATTAATTTAATAAAAAACATTTATAGTTTTAAAAAAATTAAAATCAAGTTGGCACTGGTTGAAGCGTTGGTTGTATCAATTTCTTCAATTTTCGCTCTATTACCATGGAATGGATCAGTTCAGTTCACTGATAGTACATTAATCTTTACACCAATTTTGGCATTAATGGTATGTTGTAACGTATCGTCATTTCAAAGTATACATCTTTCAACCACAATGTTACTAGGTACTTTTGTTGCATCACTTTATTGTTATTTAATTTTGTTGATAACAAATAACACTGTATGGATTACATTTATAACAACATTTGTATTATTTTATATTGTTACAACAATTGTAAATATACCTGGTAGAAAATGGTTATCTGGATTATTCATGAAAAAAATGTATTTAGATATATTTATCTTGTTATACTTTACACCATTGGAATTTGTTCAAAATGATATCAAAGAAAATATATACAGTAATTTATTTATTGTTGGTTCAGTTGTAATTGGTCAAATTGTATTTCCATCATTGGCATCAAGAGTATTATTTAGAAAAGTAACAAAAGCAATGAACCATACTAGATCTTATTTTAGATTGGTTGGATATCAATTTGATGATAAAATGGTTTCAACAAACAATGATAATAACAATCCAAGAATTGATATTGATAAAAATGGTACCACTACCGTAACAAATAGAAAACAAACATTTAGTAATCAAATGTTTAGTCAAATTGAGAATCAATTAATTAAAGAACAAAGATTAAAAGAATCAAGCGCTCATGAATCGTTTAATGGACCACGCACACTTAATGTTAGTCAACAATTATCTTCATCATTTTCAACAATTCAAGATATGCCGATTAATTTAAAACCATTATTAACAAATTCAACTTTATCAGTTCAACATCATGTGGTTGATGATACAAATGAAGAAAAGTTAAAATTACCATTATCAAGATCAAATGTAATTCATAAAAGAGATCAATCATTTGCAATGGATATTGGCAAACATAGATCAAAATCTGTATCTGCTGTTAAAATGAATAATTTACAAGGTATTTCAACAATTGGTGACACTGGTAAAAAATCCACATTCTCAACACCAATTTTAAATGAAAAGATTAAAATTATAAGGGGTAATGGATTATCAGCAACTGAAGAAGAATTGGAAATACTTGAAGTTCAATTAGCTAGTCAAATTGATGGTATGACATCATTGTTTATTGAATCAAAAGGTGAAAGATGGAATGACTCATTAAATGAAAATTATGATCAATTGATTACAAAGTTTGAAATGACATTAAAACAATTGATTTCAATTAAAACTTCAATTAAAAGTGGTTTCTCCCCTGTAACATCTCAAGAATTAATATCACCATTAATACCATTTATTGAATGTTTAGTTGAAGAAGTTTATTTACAAATGGGTATTATGATTGATATATTGGGTTTTGATCAACAAGATTTAAATGATGGCTCAGTATATAAATTGTTAAATAAATCATTTGATGAAACAATTGAATTGGTAAATAGAGTTAGAGGTGCATTTAAACAAATTGTTGATGAATATCAAAAAAGTGGTCATTCATTGTTAAGTCATGATGAAGTTACAAAAGTACATTTCTTTGTTCATGGTATATTATCATTTGCATTACAACAACGAGAATTGGCTGACCTATTAATTAAAGTAAAAAGACAACAACGTTTAATTTCAGTTAGATGGGAATTAATTCGATTTGGTTTATTAATGGTATTGTCCAGTTTTCCATTATTTATCATTAAAAGATTCAATTTTGTAAAAGGTAAATTATTTGGTACTTCAAAATCTACATCATCAGATGATGAAAGTGATAATGAAGATGGAACTGTTAAAAAAGATAACAATTTGGTTTTATTATTTAAATGGATTAAATTTCATTTTTTTATTGATGGCAAATGGAGATTCCCAATTCAAATGGCTGTAGCAATGATGTCTTCTTCAATTGTATTTCATTATTTTGATATGAAAACAGATCCATCTGGTAAATTCATTACATATGGTGTATGGACTGTTACAACTGTACTTTTTGTAATTGGACCAAGTGTTGGGTCTACTCTTACCAAAGGATTACAAGAAAGTACTGGTACTATCATTGGTGCAATCATTGGATTTTTAACATCATTATTATGTAGTATTATACCAACACCATGGAAAGAAATTGTAATAATTGCATTTATATTTATCTTTATATTTATATTTTCATTTCCACATCAAGTTTTCAAATATAGTCAATTGGGTGAAATCATTGGTTTAACATTTCTACTGGTCCTCCTTGGTCAGAATTTAACAAGAGATTTTGATTATATGTTTACAGTATTAAGAGCACTTCATATTATATTTGGTGTTGTATGGAATGTATTGGTTGGTTTAATTGTATTTCCTTATTTTACATTTAAAACTACCCGAAGAAATATATTCAAATCTACAAATTCAATGTCTGATACATTTATTAAAATTATTGAAAATGGTCTAAGAATGAAAGAACCAATCAATGGTAGTGGTAATCAAGAATTAGTGTTATTTAATCATGATGGTGATGATTTCCAACAATCAAATGATATCATTGAAAAAAGAAAATTAATAATAATTAAAATATTATCAAATTATAATACTGATGATGGTAACAACACAATTAATAATATTATTGGTATACCAAATAACAAAAAAGAATCAATTAAATTAAAAAGAATTAAAAAAAGAAAACAAATTATCAAATCACTTAGATCTATTAGAGTTGGTATTGATACAATTAAAGAAAGTCTGACAGATGTTCAATCTGAAATGTTTTTTATATCACGTTCAAAAACATTTAAATACTTTTCAATTGTTGAAAATTTAAATAATTGTCTAACTAGTTTAGTTGCATTGGAAAATTCATTTGACCCAATTTTCAGTGACTTACTTTTACTTTCGATGTTTGATTTATCAAAACCATTGAATGAAATATTCCAACAATTGAACAAATCAAAAGCAGATTTAAAATTATTAAAAGTTGGGAAACTAAACAACAATGATTCAACTTGTGTCTCAGTAATCAATCAACATTGTAATTCAATAAAAGATAAATTTGAATTATTTCAACAAAATTTCAAATCAACTCGTTTATTCTTATTGAACGAACGTGTATTCCATCTTGTACACCCAGAACAAATTCAATTTGGATCAGGTATTCATATAATTGAATTATTTATTCAATCCTATTTATTGGTATTACAAGATTTACATTCAATTAGAGAAACAAGTTATTTTAAACAATTTTTTAATTTAAATTAACAAATTTGTTTAAACTTCCCCCTCCCCATCCCCTCAACAATAACAAAAATAACATTTTCAATTCAAATAACTATTCATTTAACCAATTAAAATAAATTATTTTATCTTGTTTAAAAATCTAATAATTCTTTGATTTTAATAATTTTTAACCACGTATTTTTAGCAATTTTTAACCACGTATTTTTTGCAATTTTACATTTTTGAAGTTGAATGTTTTTTTTAAAAGAATTTACTATATAATTAATATAAAATTCATTTAAAGTTTTATATGGATTATTATTTTTTAATGAAGTTATAAAAATGGTTAATGGATATATAGAATGGTGTAAAAATAATATAAATGGTAAAATTTTTGAATTTAAACAAGCAAAAATTAATATTGCATCAAATGAATATGTATTTGGATTATATGTAATTAATAAAACAATAGTTTCATTAGTATATAATTTATATTATGTATATAAAGATGAAAATGAAATAATTAAAAAATCACTAATTGGAAGTAGACCAACAATATATTCAATTTTTAAATTATTATATAAAATGAATGAAAAAGTAATTTCACATGGTGATATAATAATTTGTTCAAGTAATGACAACTGGGTAATTTATGATGAACATAATGGTGTAGTACTAGAATATTCAACTACAAGTCTACACGAAAGAAAACCAACTCAATTAATATATGAACAATATCCCAGAAAACCAATTTTTACAGAAACACCAATTTTGGAATTTCTAAAAAGAGAAAGAATAATTCATACTTGTACAAGACTAAATCCAAATGACTATCTATCAAATACAGATGTAATTAATAGAGCAAGAGATCATTTTAATATAACAAATGAAATTTGTAAACAATTTTCTAATTACAGAAGATTTAATCAGTATTTCACAACATATTGTAAAATTGGAAAATGTGAACAACCAGGTTTTTTAAATTCAATGATTTCAATTTTATCAGTTATTGTAATTACATATATTGCAATTATAGTAGTGGTATTAGGTGCATCCGCTATAATAGTTTCAACTTTTTTAACTATTGAATATTTTTATAAAAAGGTAATATCATTATTACCTTTTGGAGTATCAAATAAATTAAGATTCTTTTTAAAATAATAAACCATTACTGCTATACATGTATGTGTTTTTATTTAGATTTATTTACTATAGTATTTATTTATTTTATTTAAACGTACTCGATACAATAACTTCGTCATCTTTCATATCTCTTAATTTACCAATAAAATCACCCAAATTATTATCATCATCTTCATCATTTAATGAAATTACTGATGGTGCCTTTACATATTTATTTGTGCTGTTACTATTATTACCAAATGATACTGTTGAATATTTATTACCATTATTATGATTGTTGTTTAATAAATTTGGAGTTGATTGAAATTGACTATTATTATTATTTGATAAAAATGGTGGTTGTTGTTGTGTTTGTTGTGCTAAAGGTGAAATTGGTCTTTGTTGTTGTTGTTGTTGAATTGGTGAATTTAAATTAAATACTGAATTACTTTTTTTAAAATTATTATATATTGCTGCTTCATCTTCCATTTGTGGTGATTGGTGAATTGATAGATTATTTATACTAATTGTTGATTGTGCAACTAAACTTTCACTACTATTACCACCACCATAAGATATATTTGAAGTTGAAGAAGTTGGTGATGTATTTTTACTTCCACCAGTTGTTGTGTTTGTAGTTGATAATATATCTAAACTCTTTATATAATCTATAGCAGCAGTAAAATTAACTAAATGATAACCAAATGAAGAAGAGAAAATATCTGTAATTATAAATTCTGAACAATAAACTAAATCTGTAGCTAAATGTTTTGGTCTTGCACAAATTAATAAATAAGCAGTCAATGGTAATGCATCATCACCAGTAATTGTCAATACATTATCTTGGTCAACCAATTCCAATATTGATCTTGCTTTAATTGATTCTTCAATTTCTTTACTTGCTTGAATAATTGTTAATAGTTTATCCATTGGAGTTGATGCACTTGCATTACTATTACCATTAGCACTACTAATATATTCATTACCAAATGTATTTATAACTTCTAATGCTTTATTTAAATGTGGTTCAAATTCAATCTTTATTCCAATATCTTCCAATGATAATTTTGATAGATAAATCATTTTTTCATATAATTGTTGATTCTCTCTTTCATATACTTTCTTTAAATCACCATATATTTTTGAATGAATTTTACCCATTATATAACTGCACGTCGTTCAGTACTTTAAATTAGTATAGTGTAATTACACATTATATAATATATGAATTGAAACTACGTACCTTTCTAAAATTAAAGATAAATTATTCATTTGCTTTTCGTGAGATTGAAGTTGTTTATATTCTGCATTTGCACATACTAAATCATCTAAAACTCTATTATGTATTATAACTAAATCTCTAACAAATAATTCTATATCATTCTTTGATCTAATTGAATGACATGATTCAAATTCTTCAAGTTGTTGATTTGCTTTTCTAAAAACAATTGTATTTATATTTGTTGAAATTGAATCTAATAAAAAAAATTGATTTGATCTGTAATGTCATTGACCAATAATAATTAGTAAACAATGTTATTATTATTATTATTATTATTATTATTATTATTATTATTGTATGATGATAATTACTGTTCAAAAGTTGGTTTTTCTGGTTTTACTACACCAAGTTGACTACCTAAATCCATATCACTTTCCGATCTAAACATTACACTATTACGATTACTTTTATTATTTATATTGTTGTTGCCATTATTGCCATTATTATTATTATTATTTATACCATCATTACCATTTTGATTACCGCCAACTAATGGTTCTTCAATACAAATTAATTTATATGATTTAAAATCTTTATTGTAACATAATTCATCAAATAATATTTTAACCTTTTTTGATGATTTATCTTTTAAAATTACATATCCATTCTCTATAATATAATTTGATTCTTTATTTAATGTTTCATATTCACCCATAAAATATTTTGATTCTATAAAAACGTGTGATTCTGTGGGTCCCAATCAGAATTAATATGAAAATGTTAATAATTTATAATTAATTGTGAATGAAGATACCTACCAACTACTTTTTGAGTTATATTCATTCCATAAATTGATGTAAATTGTGGTATACATAATGTATAACATTTTGATTCTATTGTATTGAAAACCTTTGGAAATTTAAATTTTATAGTTTTAAAAAATAAATTATGATTTAAATCTTCATCCATTTTATAATGTGTATATGTGTATATGCAATTTGTTTATATGTTGTTGTTGTTGGTATTGGTTATTATTATTATTGTAATATTATTATTATTTATCTTTCTTTTTTCTTTTTTTTAAATAAACTAATATGAATTAACATAAATGCTTTTTAAATTAAATATATAACTTATAATTTTTATATGTACTTTATTATTATGTATTGATGGGAATGCGTATTTGTGTGTATGTGTGTGAAGAAAAGAAAAAAATTAATTTTTTTTTTTTAAAATTATTACTATACTTTTATAAAAGTGAATGTGTGTATTTGTGTGTGATTTGTGTGTTTTTATTCGAAATAGTAATTTTTTTTTGAGTGGGAATATTTGATTATTGTGAAAATAGACCCTCTATTTAAATATATATTGTATAAATTTGGTCGTTGTCAAACTGTATAATTATTCTTTGTTTATTAAATTTGTGTTTATTGTAATTGTAATTATAAATATGAAATGTGTTTTTCTACTGTTTTTGTTTATTATTTTTAAAATAAATATTAATTATTAATAAAAACACTTTCCAATATGTAAAAAGAAAAAATAAAATAAAATAAAAAAAAATAAAATAAAATTAAAAAAAAAAAATATGACATAGTAAAATTTCTTTCGCTTAGAAAAAAACATGAAAAGTATTACGAAATCCTGGTTCGAAGGAAAAGACAAATATTTGTAAATTCTATAAATAAAAATGAAATCGATATTTTTATAATTTATCAAAAATATGTTTTATAGGTTGTTTGTTGGATATATGATGGGTTTTTATTTATTTTTGTTGTTAAGTTAATTTATTATTACAGTTTGTGTTTAATATTATGTATGTTTGTTGTATGAATATGTGTATATATATAGTACGTTGGTTATTTTGCTTTTTTTTCATCAATTACAGCTAATAAAGCTTGACGATTAATTGAAAACTTTTCCAATGTTTTTGCAACTTCTTTTTCTCTTTCAATTTCTAATTCAGCCAATAAAACTTTTAGGTCATCTAAAGAGTAATCTGAATATTTGTTACTATTATTTTCAAGTATTTCATCACCACTCTTTTTAAATTGATTCATATAATCTGGTACAAAGTTCTTTTTAGCGGGCATTGTATTTTTTAATTTCATTGTACCACTATCAACTAAATCATCATTATTAAAAACAACAGTATCATATGAATTCTTATTATCTGTAATAACCATTGTACCAGTATCATATTCTTCATCTTCATCTTCATCACCACCATTACCTGAATTTTGCATTGATCTTGGTTTCGCTCTAACCATTGTACCCTATAGATTATAATGGTCAATATATTAGTATATTAGTTTTATACACACTGATATATATTGTTTATAAATAACCTACTCTATCACCATCAGATTCATCAGAATCATCTTCATCATCAACTTCTTCTTCATCTCTTTGTTCAATACCTAATGCAACTTCTCTACCTTTTTCATTTATAATTATATCTTGTTCATCAATTAATGGTACAAGCAATGAATGTGATTTAGCTTTTGTAATGAATGGATGTTTTAATAATTCTTCTGCTGATGGTCTTAATTCTGGTTTTCTAGTTAAACATTTTGCAAGGAAATCATTGAAATCTGCTGACCATCTATCAGGTTCGGTTAATTTTGGTGGTGGTCTAGATGGATTTGGAATCATAAAAATTACTCTCATTGGATGTACATTAAATAATGGTGGTTTAGATTCTGCCATCTCTATACATGTAATACCATATGACCATATATCTGCCTGTTAACAAATGGGTGTGATGTAGTTAGTATATAGTGTATACTCATGGGTAAGGTAGAGTGTGTATATGCCTTACTTTATAATCATAACCAACTTCTTGAATTACTTCAGGTGCCATCCAAAATGGAGTACCAATTACAGTTTGACGTTTTGCCATAGTGTCAGATAATTGACCAGATACACCGAAATCAGCTAATTTCGATTCACCTTTATGATTCATTAAAATGTTACCAGCTTTTATATCTCTATGAATTTTTCTAACTGAATGTAAGTATGCTAAACCATGTAATACATCTCTACTTATAACAGCAATTTGTTCTTCTGTTAATACTTTATCAGTTATTTTCATTGCATCACAAACTGAACCTGCGCCACAATATTCCATTACAATCCAAACTTCATTCTCTTTTCTAAAACTTGCATGATATGTTACAATGTATGGACTTTTACATTGTTTCATAAATGATATCTCTTTTTCCATATCTTCTAAATCATTATCGACTGATACTTTTTTAATTGCTACTACTACACCTGTACCTATATTAATTGCTTTATAAACTGATCCATATGAACTGTGTAATTATATTATAAATATCATTAATATAAATACATAATATAGTAATTATGTATGTATTAATGATAAATATATATACCCTTCTCCTAATTTTTCAACTATAGTAAAAAACTTTTCAGGATCTTTTCTACTCATTGTTTCTTTTGGTACATTTAATGTTGTCATTTTTTAATAGGTATATGTCGTATGTATATAGTACTATTATATATATTTATACTATTATTACTATTTATATATATACTATTATTTCTTTATTATATTTGTGTTTTATGATTATTTGGGAGATTGTATTTATTTTTTTTTTTTTTTAAATTTTTATCGCACAATAAAATCAAAAAAAAAAAAGAAAAATTTTTAATCATCATAAAAACTTTTTTGTGTGTAAATGTTAAAACATCTATAATAATGGTGTGGGGTTATAAATAGATCATCAATACAATATGCATTGTGCAACCAAAAAAAAAAAAGATCAATTATTTATGATAATGGTATTGGTTTTTTATAATGGTTATTTATTTATTTTTGATTGTTATTTTTAAAAAAAAGATGAAAATGAAAAAGATTGAGATAGATAATTAAAAAAAAGATATTAAATTAAACTTTGATATTGATTTGATGTCATATTGAACTAAAGAAGAAGTTTATTTGGATTTCTAGATGCATAAACAGAGTATTCTACTTATTTCCAAATTTCTTTTAAATCTTCATCTTGGGATGGTTGTGATGGTTTATTTCTTACTTTTTTAAAAAGATGATAATGACCCAATGAAGAACCTCTTTTTCTATTTATTTCATTTTCGTTATTGTTCATATCGGTATTATCTAGTTTCATTAAGTTCTCTAATTGTGTTTTGACCAATTGTTTTTATTCTTTGTTTTGTAACTGATAATGTATAGTTTTCAGTTTCCCAATAAGTTTTGATATTGTATTGTTCTATGAACTTGTCTAGTTTGCAATTGATCTTCTTGATATGGAATAGATATACTCTGGATGTCCATTAAAAAAAAGGAATCTTGTTCTAACTTTTTCTTCTCTATGTTTAGTAACTATAACATATTCTTGAATAGTTTCAGTTTTTGTAACATTTCTAGTTCTTGGTACTTGTCTTGTTTTACGTTCATCAACATTATAATTTTCAATTTCTTCAATATGGAACTACTCTTTCATCATAATAAATTGAAGTAAAAGAACCTTTTCATAGTTGTGTAGTTTATTTGAATGTATTTAGTTGTTTTTTTCTCTCAATTTTCAAATATCTTAATAAATTAAGTAATTATATAATTTTTGTGTGTTGTTTTTTGCAAATATTAAAAATAAAATAAAAAAGAAGACCAATTTTTGAATTAGTTTATGATGGCGATGATATTATATGATGATGTTTTTTAATTTTTATTTGGTTAAATATTATTAAATTATTATTATTATGGTGGTTGGATATTGGTTTGGTTTGGTTTTTGGTGATTTGTTGTTTGTTGATATTATTATTTATTTATTTAAATAAAATTATGTACAGTTGTTTAGTTGTTTTGATATTTTATTATTATTGTTATTATTTATTACTTATGAGACTTTGTAGGAGTGGTTGGTATATTTTGATTACCACCAGTTGGTGAATAAGGACCAGATGAATTATGATATCGAACTGGTGTAGTTGGATAATTATTATAATATGTTGGTTGATTTGTAGAAGAGGAGGAGGAAGAGGATGAGGTGGAGGAAGTAGTTGTATTATTAAAGTTTGTATTTGTATTTGTAGTGTTAACATTATTAGTATTGCTGCTATTATTTAAATTTGAAGATTGAGGTGAATATCCATATGAAGCACCACCACTATTTGATAGTATTGATTGTGGTGGTTGATTACCTGCACCTGTATGTAAATTTGTTGGTGTTCCATCTGCTGCATAACTTGTCAAACCATAAAGAATATTTAAATATTTTGAATCATCCAATTGATTTTCAAAAAACATTTTTCTCATTTTAAAAAATGTTGTACATGTTAATAATGAATCACTACCTGCTTGATGTTGTGGTCCAATTCTTTTAATCTGTAAAAATTGAATGAAATTATTAGTATATATTGTATAACATACAACATTGAAATACCAATATTATTAAACAAACAATCAAACATACATCTAAATCATCTGCTAATTCACTTAAACCACCTTTTAAATTTTTACAACTTTTCATTATATATTTGATGTCATAAATACAAGGGAAATAAGTTCTTGCTAATCCAAAAAAGTCTGCTTCATCCAATGGTAATGCTGTGCATGTTAATGATTTTAAAAGATAACCAAAATCATATCTGAAAGGTGATGAACAATCATATAAGTATAACGTTATATATGAGGTGGTGATAAGATACTCTATATAAATCAGTAAAACAAACTTACCCACTATGAAATGATATCCATTTTACATTATCATTTAATACGATACCAGAAGACATTAATTGTTCACCAAAATCTAGAATATCAATACCATTTGCTTCATTCTTTTTAAATTCAATACCACTTCTTGATAATAAATCAATTGAATCTTGCGCATACATATCCTCACTGTAATGTTGTATTATTTATAAATAGTGTATTGTGTTAATATACAACATATCAATACATACCCATAAATAACAAACTATACTATATACATTACTTTAAATTAAATTTAAAATTAAATTGCCAAGTACAAGTTGGCTTTGCAAGATTTCCTTCAGAATCAGAGAATGTTAAACCCAATTGAATGATTTTTAATTGATCTACGTTTAAACGTAATGTTTGATAATGATAATCCGATGTACTTCTAAAATTACCAACTGGTCTTGTAACAATACCCGGAAATTCTGTATCCATCGCAATATAATTGAAATCATCCACTAAATTTCTAATCTTTTCCATTTCTTCATCTAAATTATAACACCAAACATCTCTAATTTCATCTGTATGTAATGTAACCATTTTGTATATTGTATATATGTATATTTATGTTGTTGGTTATTGTTGTTGGTTATTGTTATTGTTAATGTATGTGTATATATATACACTAGTTTATGTTTTAGCAGTTTAAACTGCAATATAGACTAAAAAATTATTGGTTTTTCTTTTTTTTTTTTTTTATTATGTTGTTCACTCCTGAATAAAAAAATGAAAAAAAAGTAAAAAAAAAAAAAAAAAAAAAAAAAAAAATAAAAAAAATTATTTAAAATATTTTATTTTTTTTTTTTGTTTAAACTTAATTTTTATGTTTAATTTTTTTATTTTTTTTTATTTTTGTTTTTGGTTTTT
>JABXES010008940.1:0-13239 GCA_013375695.1 Dictyostelium brefeldianum | reverse complement strand
TTTTTTATTAATAAAAAATAAATAATAAATAAAAATAAATTTAATTTTTAAAAATATTTTTATAAAAATTAAAAAATTTTTTTTTTTTTTTTTTTTATTAATAAAAATTAAAAAAAAGTAAATATAAAATTTTTAATTTGTGGTTTATAACACGACGCATTTTTCGTTTAATTTAAATTCTTTAAATAGATATAATGACTCAAAGACATAATAAATAAATAAAACTTTTATTGTACATTAATTTATTCTTTTTTTTTAGAAATATTTTTTTCACTCTCTTACGAAGAAATATTTTTTTCAAAAATAAATTAAAAAATTGACCACAACAATTAATTAATTTTACACACAAAAATGAAACAGCTTTATAAAGAATGAGCACATTTATTACTTCGAGATGCAATTGAAAGAGATCATAGTCTATTTTCAATATTAGTTAAAAATATAACTTCCCAAAATAGACATTGTATATGATGTGTTTGATGCTATACAAGAATTATTATCACTAGGTATGTTATTATGATTACAACTACAATATTAGTACAAACACTAACATGATGATGTAAACTCCCAATTTTACAGAGAATCCACCAATTGAAAGAATTAAAAGTTATGGAATAATACCAATTTTACATGAACTTTTATCAAGTGATGATGATTTAGATATTAAATATCAATCAATCAATATGGATATTGGACAAGAGATGATAATGATATATCAGAATATTATGTAGAATTCATTTTCTACATAATACTGTTGTTGATTTATTATCAACTTGTAGTGATGATCCTGGTTTAGTTGATTTTTTAATATCAACACTAGTAAACATTGTTACCGATTCAAATGGAATTAAAGATCCTCTATTAGATCAAGGTATTTTTAAATTTTATCTATTATCAAAAACCAACAACAGAGATTTAATTTATTTTATAATTTGGGTTATATCAACAATAGTTGAAGTTCAACCAAAACCTTCTTTTATAAATGTATGCACAACAATAATAGTAAAGATAATAGTGCAAGTTGATGAACAATTATTAAATGTATCAAATTGTAATGGAAATCAATTTATTGAATTCCAAATAATATTAAAACTACATTTTGTAATGTACTAACTGGATTACCAATATCTGCTACATTAATTAGTAATAATAGTTGTATACAAGATGTTTTTAAAAGGAATTTATCTTATTTCAAAGCAATGTTTAACAGAAAAGCATTGGTATGCACAGATGTTTAAAAAAAAAAAAAAAAAAAGATATTTTTTGTAATTCTATTTTTTTTTAAAATTTCCAATGGATTTTTATATAATGCTTCCCCTCTCGAATCTTTGTATAAAAGTAAATAGAATGCATTAAAATTTATAAATAGAAAATAAATTTTATTATAGTTTTTAGTTTTAAAAAAAGAAAAAGAGAAAAGAATGAAATTATATATTTTTATAATTTTAATAATATTATTTATTAGTTATGTTGAATCACAAAAATATATATCATTTAAAGGTGGTTATTATTCATCAGATTGTAGTGGAGATGAATTAGGTGGTGGAGAGTTTCTATTTAGTAATGGAGTTTGCGTAGATTCAGTACCTGGATATGAAAGTTATTTATTTAAAATTGAAAATAGTACAACAGTATTAGCAACTGAATATACAACAAGTTCAACATGTCCAACACATGAATCTGGTCCAACTCAATCATTTACAGTTGGGTGTTCATTAAAACCAAGTTTTGTTTATTATCCTGATGCTGGAAAATATGGTGCATATTCAATTGTATCATTTTCAAATGTACCAACATACACTTCAAATTCAATTGTTATTGAACAATATTCAGATAGTTCATGTAAAATATTATCAAATGCAGTTACATACGATAATGGGTTTCAATATGAAGTTAACTTTTCAACTAAACAATATGAATGTGTAAATGGAATTGCAAAAATTATAACTTGTTATGATGGTTGTACAACTGAAGTAATTTCAACAAAATGTGGAGATAATGGAAATTCAACTATATTTTGCTCATAATAATATAAATAAACAAATTTTATAATTCTGACCTGTATCAAACAAAATATCTTCGAAGTTTTTTTTATTTTTATTATTTTTGATCGTATCGCAATCGCATTGTGGATATTGTCAAATTATTTCCCAAAGTAATTGGCACTTTTTTCAATTACTACATCATGGATCAGCAAGAAATGCGATTCTAATTAAATCTGCTACAAATGAACATTTTTCATCTGGTATGTAAAACAATTTTAACCACAATATCATATTATACATAAACCAAAATATGATTATACAGAACCATTTTATAAAGAAATATTGCCAACTACAGATAATATATTTGTTTCGTCACCAGGTACAATACATCATGTTGCACCAGTGTTTTTATTGTTAAAGAATTCATTTCAAAATTGAGTATTATCTTATCCAAGTTTTTACGGATCCGTATATATGAAGAATTTAATGATATAGCTGGTGGTAATGTACAAGTGTTAAATAGTGATACCGATTATCAAAATGATAAGTTTGCTTTAATATCAGGTATACCACCACACCAATGCTTCACCTGTATTTAATTTTATCAAATTTCGGTCAATTTTTAGTTCGGATCAACTTAAAAACAAAAGAATTATGTGTTCAAAAATTAAAAACACAATATGGGGTTTCATCATTACCAGAACCTTCGTTTGAAGATATCATGGCTGAAATATTTTATTCAATTAGTGGTATGCTTATAATGTTTGCTGATCAAATTGATTCACCAACAAAAATTAATGAATTTATTGGTTATCAACAACTAGTTGAAAAAGTTAGAATTTTATTAATTCAAAATCAAGAATCCATTAAAAGTAATATCAATTTAGTACTGCTTTCAGTATCCGATGAAAAGTTATTAAATGCTTTACAAGAATTACAAAAATCAATTGGTGAAATGTTTAAATCAATTGAAAATGATAGTGGAAGTAATTACATCAAATTATGTAAATTTATGGCAATCATTTGATGAATTATCAGAAATATTGTGTACTGGTTGTTTGGGTGAACAAAACATATTACCAAAATCAATTCCAAATACCAATAACAACAAAGATATTTCAATTAATTTAATTCAACCAATTTTATCAACTATTCTATCGGTTACTTTTATTTATACTGAAATTCAACCATTACTTTCAACTACTAGAAATTCATTGGGATTATATAAAGATACATTAACCAATCTATTAAATTCGGTTGCAAAATTAAATACATAAAAATTCTCTTTTAGTTTATTTTGATCATGGACAAGTTGATGAAAAGAATCGTTTCCGAAATTATTATAAACAGTTAAATACCTATTCCCATTAGATCATTTAACTAGTTATATAATGAAACTGATAGTAAAGAATTAAACGTTCAAGAAAGAAACCAACTCACCTTGTCTTCAATTTTTCTTGATATTGATGAAACATTTAAATCACCAAATTCATTTAAACAACCAAAAAGAAAAGATAATCAACAAACAGCTACACCAAAATCACGTGCAATCACATCATTGTCACATGGTCAAAATAGAAATTCTTATGTTTCAAATTATAATGTTAAATCAATTGGTTCCAAATCAAATTATAATATATCACAATCTGGAGATTTATAAATTGACTTGTTAAATTCACAACAAGATGGATCATGGAATACAATATCATGATGATAAAGAAATACCATTACAACTATTAAATAACAAAGAACTATGGTCTACATTTATGGTAGTTTCAAAGATTCTTGTTTCATTATCACCTGAAATATTCGTTTGGAATGCTGCAATTAAAAAATCTTTAAAATTCATTAAAATTCAATTAAATGGATTAAATATTACTGATAATTCTTCATTTGATAAATTCTTATCATATAAATCTTTAATCAAATAATAATAACTAACAACAATAAACAATAAAATATAAAAAATAAAGGACAATGTATAAATATTCAAATTAAATTCAAATGATTATGTATATAAAAAAGAAATTATTATTTATTTAATTTATTGATTAATTTAATTATTTACTAAAATTTAAATATTTTTGAGAACCTAAAACTCTTGGACTTATTTTATGTTTAATTGCAAATACAACACCTTGTACAAAACAAATGATACCAACAATAATATAAGCATATCCTAAAAATGGATTACGTCCACCAATCCATGACATTGTTGATAAAACAACATATTTTTTACCATCAAATGAAGCAACTGGATAATCTATAATAATAATTTTTATCGTGCATTAATATAAATTATTTACACCACCTCTCTGTCACTATAAATATTAATTACACTACATACTATTTTGAATAACAATATTTACTGGACCAGATAAAGTTTGATTACCATCATAAATTCTATAAAGTTTTTTAAAATCAGGTAATGCTGCAGTTCTCATCCAAACGATGAAATCTTCATCTTCAAAATTTGTAAATTGTATATCAAGACCATCTGGATTATCTGTTGGATAATTTTTAAATTTCTTATCCATATCTGATTGCCATGCAATACCTTCCTTTTTAAAATCAATTTGAACATTATTCGAATTTGTTACACTAATTGTATCTGTAGAGTTATGAGTTGTATTAATACATGTATATATTGACATCATATACTATATACAATATAATAGTTTTTTAAAACATTTACCATTAAAACGACTATTTGCAATTAAACCACATGGTACTAAAATTTTAGAAACATTACCAGTGCTACCATCTGATGTGATTAATGGTTCACATGATTTTAATTTATCAAAATCTGTTACAACAATACCATTTAATTGATCATCGTTTCTTGATTTTACATATCTACGATGATTTTGATAGAAATTATCCAATTTATAGTATAGATAAACTGGTGGTGGCATATCAGCTGATAAAGATAATGAAATTGTACAAGTTTTACCAAGTGCACAATCTGGATTATTATCATATCTAATCATATGTTCAACTACTTTATTTGATGATGTTATAATTGCTGCACCAATTGGTATACATATAATACCAATTAAAATAAATCCCAATATAACTGGTAACGGTGTTAATATTGGCTCCCATGCTTTTAATCTTTGTTGTTTAAATGCTGTATTTCCTGGTCTTTTTGATAACTCTTTATCTTTAGACATTTCTTTGTTGTGTTTAAATTTATTTAAATAGCTTTTTTAAATAAAATAAATAAATATATATAATACAATTGTGTTGTTGTGGCTTTGAGAAAAAAAGAAATCTAATAAAAAAAACTATTTTTTTATTTTTTTTTTTTTTTTATTTTATTTTGAAAAAAATAAAAAATTAAATTCAAAACAAATCAAATTTTAATTAACATTAATAAAAAGCGATGCGATGTCGTAATTGAATTGTAACCGTCATATGACATTTTTTAATTAATAAGAGCAATTTATATTATTTGTTATTAATTTATTATTATTATTATTTTATTCTTACAATTTGTGTTTTTTTTTTTAAAAAATATATATTACTATACTATCAACCTTGAGATAGAGGAGAAAAAATTTGATTATCATTATGCGTGTTGGTTGTTTGATTGATTTATTTATTCCAATCTAAATATTTTGGAGAACCTAAAACTCTTGGACTTATTTTATGTTTAATTGCAAATACAACACCTTGTACAAAACAAATGATACCAACAATAATATAAGCATATCCTAAAAATGGATTACGTCCACCAATCCATGAAGTTGTTGATAAAACAACATATTTTTTACCATCAAATGAAGCAACTGGGTATCCTGCACATTTTCAAAAAAAGATATATATTAATATAAAATATAATAATAATATAAAAATAATTTTTTACAAACATACTATTTTCAATTGTAACTTTAATTGAACCAGATAATGGTGCAGGACCATCATAAATTCTATAAAGTTTTTTAAAATCAGGTAATGCTGCAGTTCTCATCCAAACGATGAAATCTTCATCTTCAAAATCTGTAAATTGTATATCACCTTTACCGCCTTCTGGATAATTTTTAAATTTCTTATCAACATCTGATTGCCATGCAATACCTTTTTTTCTTAGTGGAATTGTTGAATCATCTGAATATTTTAATGCAATTGTATCTATATCAAAATATTATTAATGTTAATAATACAATTCATTGTTATTATTAATAATAATAGTACTATTATTACATACCATTAAAACGACTATTTGCAATTAAACCACATGGTACTAAAATTTTAGAAACATCACCAGTACTACCATCTGAAGTGATTAATGGTTCACAATCTTTTAATTTAGCAAAATCTGTAACTTCAATACCTCTTAATTGATCATCATTTCTTGATTTTACATATCTACGATGATTTTGATAGAAATTATCCAATTTATAGTATAGATAAACTGGTGCTTTCATTTCTGTTGTAATTGTAAGATTAAGTGTACATTCTCTACTAAGTGCACAATCTGGATTATCATCATATCTAACTACATGTTCTACTACTTTATTTGATGCATTAATCATTGCTGCACCAATTGGTATAAAAATAATACCAATTATAATAAATGCAATAATAACTGGTCCTGGTGTTAATATTGGTTCCCATGCTTTTAATCTTTGTTGTTTAAATGCTGTATCTAATAATGGTAATAGTAATGTGTTGTGTCAGTTACTATTGTTGTAGTTGTTTAATTATTATTATCAATGCAAACATACTTGCCGGTCTTTTGCTTGCGTCTTTATCACTGGCCATTTTAAATAAATAATATATATTGTGTATGTGTATATGTGTCTTTTCTCCCTCTTTTTCTTCTTTTTTTAAATAAATAAATAAAAGTTTAAATGTATATATATTTATAAATTATATAATGTGTGAATAAGTGTTTAATGAAACTTTTTAATTGGGAAGTTTTTTTTTTTTTTTTAATTTTTTTAAAAATTGTTTTTTTTCAAAAAGTTGTGTGTTTGTTTTTTTTTTTGTGTGTGTTTGATATGGTTAAAAAAGTTTTATTAAATTTAAAAAATAAAATAAAATACAAATTCTTTTTTTGTTTTTTTTTTTTTTGAAGTGTAATTTAATACAAGATAGTATAAATATTAAAATGGTGATATTATTAATATTTGTATTTCAGATTTTAAATTATTGTGATTTAAAACACTTTGTGAATAATAGTGTGTTTATTATTAAAAAAAAAAAAAAATCAAATTTAGATAGATTTTACAAATGATTTTTATTAAACTAAAAAATAATAATTATAAATTCAAATAATAAATAATTTAATCGTATGTAGAATAAATTAATTAATTTTAAATTATTTTTATTTTTTTAATTAATATTGAAGTGATAAAAATATATAAATATATATATTTTTTTGTTGTTATTATTTTATTTTATTTTATTTATTTAAATTATACTATTTGAATTAAAAGCATCTAATAATTTACTAGCCATTTTTTGAACCAATACAGATTTATCAGTATTTGCAATTTTTTGAATAATTGGAATTAATTTAAATTCTTGAATCATTTTCTTTGCATTTGGATGACATTCATAGAGAGAGGTAATGATTTTCAAAAGATTTAAACGAACTTGTGGATTTGTATGTGATAGTTTATCAATTATTTTAGTAATGAAATTACTAGTACCCAATAGTATATTTACAGGAATTGAAATAACAATTATTTTTAATAATGGTTCCAATATACCAGCAAATGATTGTGATTCTGCATTTGTGAATAAACGAATTAACTTTTTAATGTTTTCAGGAGTGGACATTATATTTTCAACTTTATGAGTTTCATCAGTTATCCAAACTGCCAATGAATCCAATGCATTAACTTGCCAATAACGTTCTTCCAACAATGACAAGTAGAATGCAACACCATTATATTTCCATAATTCAGTTCTAGCTTTTTTAGAATGTGCTAAATCACAAATAATTGGAAATGCAAATTGATTCAATGGAGAATGACTTGTAATAAAATATTGAAGATGTGGTATAATACCATCGATTGCAGCTTGGTATTGTCTTTCTGGATCAATACGACATAAATGAAACATTGTATTCAATACATGGTTATGAATTTCCGCAACAAAGGCACCAGTTTTTCTACCAAGGTATGGTACCATAACACGAGTTGCACCTGCATTTTGTAAATTTGCAAGAGTATTATGATCCATTGAAATTTGTTTAATACTTTTCAATACTTTTGCTAATTGTTCTGGCATCAATTGTGAGAGTGAGTCTAAAATTGGTCTAATGACCTCAACTGCAGACATTGCTTTTCTAACAACTGAATCTGCTGCGGAAAACATTATAAACAAATTAATGATTTTATCTGGATATGTTGCTGCTGCTTCACCATCAGCAATTGAATCACGTAATACAATTGGCAATGTTTTGAGTAAACCACACTTTGAAAACAATCTACAAAAATCATTTTTTGGTGTTGGTGATTGTAATTCAAATACATTTACAATTGCATCAATTGCCATCCAAACCAACCTCTTACTTTCATTGTATGGTGATAATAAGAAATCCACTAAAATTGGTAACCCTTTACATGCGATAAACATTTGTAATGTCAATGTTGATGTGGAACACATTTTACTAATAAACGATGCAGTTTCCAAACGAACACTTGCTGGATACTCTGGACCTGAAAATTTCATAATTGCTGGGATACCACCAACGAGGCAAAGATTTTCTTGAATTTCCATATTATTATCAATAATTTGATTAACAACTTTTAAAATTGAACAGAGTACATGTGATTGAATATTTGATACTTCCAACATTTCCATAATTGGTATTACACCATGACGACGAATTAACAATGTTTTCTGCTCGGAATTATCTTTAAACATTGTAATTAATTGTTCACATGCAGATGATATAACATCTTCAGGTTGTTCTGGTGTAAGTAAATTCATAAGTTTCAATATTTCACTTGACATTCTTGCATAGTTATCCTTCATTAAATTTTTATCCAAATCGAAATTTTCATCTTCATCATCATCAAAATCATCTGCGAAAATATCTGTATCTTCATCTTCATCACCATTACCATTTGAATTATTTTCACTTGATATTGCAATTCTATTCTTTAATCTAGTTGATAAATCTGGTTTATTAACTGACCCTTTTCTAATTAATTTTGGTGCAAATGACACTGTTGCAACATCACCCCAATCATCATTATCTTCTTTATTTTCACCCCATTGGTCAATCATCATACCACCACTTGATTTTGTTGAATTATTTGATTTATTTGATTTAGTTAAACTTGATTTACCATTATTTGATCCAATTGAATTGGTATTGTTGTTATTGTTATTGTTATTTTGTACAGTTGTGTTGTTTGATGATTTAATATTTGATCCAAATTTAGGATTTAATTTAATTGATGTTTGATCACCAAATCCATCCTCGTCATCATCTTCACCAAATCCATCATCATCTTCTTCATCATCTTCTGAAAATGTTTGTTTTGGTTTTGTCACACCAATTGATGGTTTGTTGTTGTTGTCACCACCAAGTTTTAAATTTAATGATCCAACTGCTTTTGATAAATCTGAAACTGTATTAAAATCATCATTCCAATCACCATCATCATCAGATTCAACAACTGGTTTAGCTGGCGCTAATTTAAGTGGTGTAGTATTTTGTTGTTTAACTGGTTGTTTGACTGGTGTTGATGTAGTGGTAGTTGTCTTTTTAAAAGGTGATTGTTTTTTAATTCCACCATCTGGTAATTTAATTGATTTTGGAGTATTCGAAAAATCATCACCCCATTCATCTTCATCTTCTTCAGGAGGTGGTAAGAATACTTTTCCTTTTGGTGATTTTGGATGAATTGAAGGTTTACGTTGATGTGCAGGTTTTTTATTGATACGTTCATTATAATCTGTAATGTTTTTTGCGATATCATCAATGTTTGCAGGTGCAATTGATTCTTGTTCTTGATTTGGTTTCTTTTTAATACCTGCTACAATCCATTTATGTTTTAATAATTTTTGTGCTGAAATACGTAAATTTGGATCCTTTTGAAAACATTGCATTAACCAATCTTTTAATGATGGTGAAATACCTTCTGGTAATGGTGGACAATCATCTTGTACAATACGAAAAAGTGCTGGCATCTGCCCTAAATCATAATATGGTGGTGATCCTGTTAACAATTCAATTACTGTGCATCCAACACTCCAAATATCTGATTTCGTTGTTGCTCCATTCAACTCTATAATCTCTGGTGCCATCCAATATGGTGTACCTACAACTGCTGCTGCTGAACTATCATCAAATTTAGTTGCAACACCAAAATCTAAAAAATATCATATTAGTATACCATATGATTATAGTGGTGTACTATTTAAATAGTAGTAGTTTGTCAAATACATACCTGCTAATTTAATTTTACCCTCTTTTGTTGTTAAAATATTTGCACCTTTAATATCTCTATGAACTACACCCTGTTCATGTAAATAAACTAAACCTTCCAAAACTTGTCTAATATATACACAAACCAATGTTTCTGGAAATTTACCAAACTTTTTAATAATACCTGATAATGATCCATTTTCAACATATCTAAAATATGATAAAGTATAAGTATAAATGATCATATGATGAGTGTAGAGTGTATATGTATAAATAATGTGTTTATATCTTACTCTAGAATAATGTATAGATTATCTTTTGTTTTAACGTATTTTAAATATTTTACAATGTTTGCATGATTAAGATTTTTTAAAAGATCAATTTCATTCATAATACCTTGTAATTGATCTTTTGGAATCTTTGTAAGATTGATTTGTTTAATTGCTACAAAATCACCATCTTCAATATCTAATCCTTGATATACTGTACCAAACCCACCTTTACCAATTACAACCCCTAAATTCTAAATATGGTGATATTATATTTATTTATAGATTTGATTAATATTTTGTTTTTTTTTTTTTTTTTTTTTTTTTTTTTTTTTTTTGGGTTTAAAAAATAAATTAAATTTTTTTTTTTTATTTTGTGGGTTTTTTTTTAAAAAAAAATTAAAAAGAGGTGTTTTAAAAAAAAATTTTAAAATATTAAAAACAAAAATTTTATATTTTTTTTTTTTTTTTTTTTTTTTTTTTTTTTTTTTTTTTTTTTTTTTTTTTTTTTTTTTTTTTTTTTTTTTTTTTTGTTGCGTTGTAAAATTGGGTTATTATATCTGTTATAGTAGGGTCATGATGGGAATACATACATAATTACCAACTGTAACACTTTTCTTTATTTCTTCAGGTTCTTTTTTTGACATTTTGATAATATCTTATAATTATATCCCTAAAGATATATTAAACAGTTGTTATATTTTTGTTGTGTGTTTTTTTGATTCTAAATTACAAAAAAAAAATGGCTTTTTTAGATGTTTTTAAATTAATTTGATTTTTATGATTACAAATACACTATGTTACTATTATTACTATTATTATTATTATTGTTGTTCAACTGTTATTTTACTATTATTACAAATGTTATTAGTTTTATAAATAAATAGATAATACATAAAGAAAAAAAAATGAAAAAATTAAAAAAAATTGAAAAAAAAAAAATCAAAATTTTTTTGAAAAATTGATTTTTTTTTTAATCTCATAACTGATACATTTCTTTAGTATACACTTATTCATTTAATCGTTTTATTCAAATATATAAATATCATGTTATAGTAGTATGTTGATTTAGCTAAAGTGTCCGCATATATATGTGTGTGTGATAGTTGGGGTACCATTTATTTCCATCTGTAAATATTGGTTTCTTGTGTTTGGTGTTTGTGTTGTTTTATTTTTAACACGAGTCGATCTCTTTGTTAAATAATAACATTACTACTCCAAATGCTGTAAACCAATATTTTTAGGAATAAATGCGATCACTTCTGTTAAACACTTTACAGCATAAGTATAACACTATAGTTAAATCATCATCAATAAAGTTTTGTTTATAAAACTATATAGTTTTTTTGATTGTTTACAAAAAAAAAAACATATTTTTGGCCAGTTGTGAAAAAAAAATAAAAAAAAATTTAATAAATAATTAATTATTATTTTCATTGCAAAGAAGTTAAACAAGTTTTATTTATTTATAACTTTTTTATAATTAATTATAATAATTGATTACCCCATCCCAACGGAATAATATTCACACAAACACACATACACATTCAAATATATAAGAACACACAGGGAGACAGGGAGTTAACATGTGTGAATAATTTAAATTATAGTTGTTGGACACCCAGTAACAATCAATCCAAAACTGAACTAAAATAATATAAAATGCAAATCGGTGATGATGGGGTGTATGGAAAAAATTATTTTTAAAGAAAAAAAAAAGTTTTAAATATCCAATCAACAAAAAAAGACACAGACTTTAAAACAATAGTTATTTTCACACCAGTAAGAGATATTTTTTATATTATTTTAAATTTTATAAAACCTTCACACAACATTCAAAATATTTATTTTTTTTTTTTTTTTTGATTTTTTTTGATTTTTTTCTATTTTTAATTTTTCAGACACACAACTACAACTTTTATTTTTCATACCCTGATACTTGTATATTTATATTTATATTTTGTTTTAATATTATATTAATAATTATTATTATAATAAACTTACTATTTATAAACAACATTGTAAAATTGCATTTTTTTAAATAATTAAATTATAATAGTAATTATATTATCCTTTTTTTTTTTGTAAGTAAACAATGGAAATTCTTTAAAAAGAGATATTCATATAATACACACAACAATATATTATATTATTCGTAATGTTATAATATATTATAACTCTATATGTTTTTAATATTATATGAAATTAAACTATTTTTAAAAAAGAAAAAAAAAAGAATTATCATAATTTTTCAAAACACACATACACACTCTCAACTACCAGTAATTTATTATTTTTATATTTGTTTTTCGTTTTAATTTTCCTCAATAACGGTTATAAATAGTGGTGGTGTACAAATTAGTTCAATAAACTATATGCAATACAACATAATACATATAACACACTAGTGTCATAACATTACAACTACTATAATTCGAACCCTATTTTCAAAATAAAAATAATATTTTCATGAAAAAAAACAAACAAAAATAAAAAAAATAAAAAAAAACTTTTTGATGTAGGTTGTGTTTCTCTAACTTTTTTTTTTTTTTTTTTTTATAAAAAAACCATATAAATTGGGTGTTCTTAA
>JABXES010008932.1:0-13244 GCA_013375695.1 Dictyostelium brefeldianum | reverse complement strand
ACCTGTTGTTCGCTTCTTTTTCATCTAGTATTGGATCTTTTTCTTTATCTTTATCTTCATAATCATCTCCATCACCTTCATTTTCATCTTCATTTTCATCTTCATTTTCATTTTCATCTTCGTCTTCATCTTCATCTTCATCTTCATCTTAATCTTCATCTTCATCTTCATCTTCATCATAATAATCTTCTTCAATTTCAATTGTTTCATCTTGATCAATTTGATTATTATTATTATTATTATTGTCGTTGTTGTTTATATTATTGTAACTGATATTATTATTATTACCAATAGTGTCAATTAATGAGGATGAAATATTAAATTTAAAAATTTGTTGATTATCAAAAATTAAATCAAATTGTTCCAATTGTTTTAAATTTTCAATGTTACATTGTTGAATTGATTTAAAGAATTGGTAAGAGTAGATTTCTTTTGATGGACGTGAGTTTGTTTTCTTTTGATAGTAAATTGCTAAATCTAGTGATTGGAATTTTAAATAACGACCACGTGCATTAACTTTAAGGAAATCTTGATTTTCAATAAGGTAATCTACAATTTCAACAGATGTAATTGGATCAAATATAAATATATATTTATATTGATTTGAATGCTCAATTAATTGAGAAACCAAATTACAATACCATTTATAAACTTGAAAACATTGAATATTATAAAATTTTGGAATTAATAATTCTTCAATTGGAAAAGAGTCAATTGATTTAATTGCATCCAGTAACGAGGTATCATTTGAATTTTCAATAATGAATTTTATTTCTTTTGTCCATTTTTTATGAGATACTATTTCACTTGTGTAGTAAAGTTTGAAAAATTCAATGATTTCCAATGATTTCGCGTTTGTTAATATTAGTTGTTTATATTTGTTTAAATCAATGTGAATACTTGAATTTACTGAATGAATACCTTTGGAAATACAATATTTTAAACCTGCCAAACTAAATAATGAATATGTATAATGAAATGAACAATCATCATTTAAACCATCAATCACTTCATCATATTTAATCAAATATTCCAAATATAATTCATTTGATAAACAATGTTTACTTGATACCAAAAATAATTTAAATAATTCTTTTTCATTTGAAAATGATTCAATTTCTGAAATTGTTGGTAATACTGGTGTGGTGATGAGTTGTGGTTGACATAATTTTATATAAATTTTAAAATAAAATTTTAAATCATCCAATTCAATTCTTTTACCAGATTGGTTTGAAAGATTTGTAATTTGAATTTGAAAATTACATAGGTAATCTAATGGTTGGATTAATGAGTTTTCTAAATTTAATAATTTATTTTGAAGTGAACGTGATTTAAATTTTATAAATTGATTAAATGTAATTTGACTTTGGTTCAATGGTGATTCACAATTGTATAGTTGATCGTTTTCCATTATATATTCAACCATTTCAAAATTACCATTTAACAACGAGGCACACAATGACTGATTAATCATTGATTCTGAAATGAATCTAAATCCTGGTTTTAAATAATCCAATATAATTGGTTTATTACAATTTGAAATTGCGTGGTATAACGTTGATGGGAATATTGGTAAATGTAAATCATTTACAAAATAATCTAATGCAACTTCATTTTCAGATACAGTTGAATGGTATACTAAATCTAGTACTTCAAATTGCAACCTTTTCTTTTCATACATTTGTTTAATTAATTGTTTATCCATACCGCGATATTCTTGTATAAACAATTGGACTGATTTCTTATTTATATAAATATATTGATTATTCTTTAATTTATCTGATAGCAGTGACCATTGACCATGTCTAATAATCCATTTTAAACTTTTAATATTCTTTAATCGCATTCTATTACCAATATAATAACTATCCAATGACTGATATTCAATGGATATTCTTGATATAGAAAATAATATCATATTAAATAAAACTTTATTGTGAAACACTTTCCAAAATAATATTTCATTTTTTGATTTATTATTATTACTATGTGATTGTTGTTGTTGTGATAATGTTATTTCATTCATATTATTACTGTTACTTTTATTATTATTACTATTATCTATTTCACTGTCATTCATTTTTTTTTTTTTTATATCTCTGTTTTTGTGTGTTTGTGTGTTGTGTGTTTGGAGAGTAAAAAAAAAAAAAAAAAAATTTAAATCTCTGTTGATGTGTGTTTATTGTGTGAAAGTTTGAGTGTGTATGTGCCCAAATTAAAAAAAATATTGGTGTCTTTTTTTAATTTTTTTCAATATGCGATTTTAGGAAACTTTTCATTATTTTTTTTGATCAAAAAAAAAAAATTAAAAATAAATTAATTTTTTAATAAAAAAATACAAAAATCATTTTGGCCATTTAAAATTTGTAAATCAGTTTTTTTATGTGAATTTATGTGGTGTAAATTTGTAAATTTGTTCATTCAATGTGTGTGTGAATGTGTGAGAATGTGTTATTTTTAATTATAATAATTATGATTCTATTTGGAGTTGGGTATCCACTCTAAAGTCATAACATTAATGTTATTGCTTAAATATATAATATAATTTAAGCTTATAGAAAAAAAATATAGCTATAGTTTTTAATAAAAAGATTGTTTTGGTGTATTTGTATAGATACGTTCAAGCATTCACAATTACAAGAATCAACCCATTTAACAAATAAGATTCAGTATGACTATCAATCATATAAACTTCAACTTTATCATTTACACGTTCCATATTGCTACCTGTATTGGTTCTATATGATTTATGAATATACATAATGAAAAAAAATAATTCATTTTTTGTTTGTGTGTGTTTTGCAAAAGACAAAAAAAATTATAAAAATCAAAAAAAAAGAAAAAAAATAATATTTTCACAAAAACTTTTGGCATTTTATTTATTTGTTTAATTAATCTACATTATATTTCCTTTTTAATTGATCAATTGTCTCAACGTTATGACATTTAAATAACTTTTCTTTAAATTTCTTTGTGAATAATTGTTTATCTGGATGTTGATTTAAAGTTGAGAATAGTAGATCCAATTCATTTACAATTAATAAAAATGATAAATCTTCTTCAATTATATTAGATTTATCATTTTTATTTAATGTTGTTACAGTTTTTGAAAATTGAGTTGAAAATTGAAGTTTTAATAAACTGAATAATTGACTAAATTCTTCATTTGCAATAATATCAATTGTGAATACATTGTAATATGAATCTATGATTTTAAATAGTTTAGTGTAATTTTGTAGTTGTTGTTGTTGGTGTACCTGTGGGTGTAATTGCATTGGGTTATACGATGAGTTTGCGTTTATATTGATATTATCAGATACTAATTGATTAATATAAAATGTGAAATATAAATGTTTATCAATTGATGGTTTTGATAATACATATTTGGTTAGCCTTGTTGATTTAATATTTAACCAACAAAATATTCTAAATGTTGATGAGGTGATACTGATTCCATTACTTTCATATAATTTATTCATTGTTAAAACTTGTTCAATTGTACAACCTTTAGTCACCAACATTCTATTATATAGTAAATTAAATAAATTTGATAATGATGATTGTACTCCATTTAATTTACTAAATAAATATTCAATTGTTGATATAATTGAATTTATATTTATAGTATCTATATCTAATTTCCATGTATGTTTATCTAATACCAAGTATGGAATTACTCTTGTTGAATAGTAATTTGTAAAATGTTGAATGTTAAATTTACAATTCTCCAAAACTAATTTAATTAATGGAATGTTGGCAAGTTGAATTTGGTCAAACAAAAACTCCATTAAAAATGATTGAAATGAATTGAAATCAAATGAATGTTTACTAAATGATTCATAAATTTCATCATGAGGGAAAGAATTTACCAATTTACCAAAAACACTTTTAAAATAATTGCATGACCAACCTTTGAAATTTAATTTGTTTTCAATTTGAAATAATTGAATAACCAAATCAATTGAACTGATATTGAATTTAGTACCATCATTATATAAATTATTATTAAATGGATTATAAAATTGAAATAAATTGAAATCTAAATTTAAATTGTTAATGAATTTAATTGAATCTAAATTACAATTTAAAATTGATGTACCATAAATATGATTGAATCTTTTTGATTGATTTGCCAATAATAGTTTGTTAAACTCGTTATTCTGTTTCATACCAAATCCTAATTGATAAAAATCTTTATTTGATTCTAAAAATTGTATTTTTTCATCATTGTCAATTTCAAATATAATTTCATTATAGTGTTTGAATTTACTAGATTCTTTAATATGTTTCAATACAATTGATTCAATGAACCATTTATAAGTTGAAAATGAATTAATTGATAAATTGTAACTTGTACTACCTGATAAATTACTAATTTCAAATGATAGTAAAATAGATTCAACTTGTTTTTGTACACTACTAGATAAAATTGATTCCAATAATTGAATTTCATTACTTTCTAAAATATCTCTAATCAATGAACCCCATTCTTGATATTTAACTATATCTACTTCTTGTGAGAAATACATTTGCATAAATGGTATTATCAATTCTGATTGTTCGGAATTGAATGTGATTCTTGATTTCATAGCATCAATTGGTACCATATCAGGATTATCATTACAATATGAAATTAACCAATTTAAAGTATTGATATTAAATGATTTAAATGTATATTCATAAATTATATTTACATTTCTTGTATCATTATGACCATAGAGTGATTTATCTTCTATTACTAGACCATATTTAATTAAATACTTTTTATAAAATGTATCTTCCAATTGATAATTAAATTTAACAATTAATATTTGAAATAATCTTTTTTCAGTATCTTGAATTGATTCATTTTCATTTATTTCTTCAATTTCTTTAACAAATTCTTTATCTTCAATTTCATTACGATCTTGTACATTTGAATTAAATAACCAAAATGCAACCAATATGTATAATTTCAATTCCTGGATGTTGAAATCTTGTTTACCAAGGTAATACAATTTATCAAATTTCTTTTCTTTGTAAACTTTTTTTCTTTTTAATAATGATAATTGTAATTCTTGTGATTTCAATTGTAAAAAATCATCAACTTTAATATTATTTGCCAATGGATTTGTTAAGAATATATCAGATTGTTCCAATAAATGATAATAATTATCCAATATATATAATACCATATTACCACCACCTATTCTTTTATTTTCATTTGCCCAATTTAAACCAAAATCCTTAAAATGTTCCAATGCAAAATCTGTACAATGATCCATTAATATTTGTATAATGTGTGTTTTATGTTTACTAATTGCTAAATTTAATGAATGTAAATCACATTTCAATGATAAATCAATCAACAGTGTTTCCAATGTATCCATATTTTGAGTTTCAACACCATACATAACCAATACATCATCATGCATATGTAAATCTGTTATTTCCTTTTGATAAATTTGATAAAACAATTTAATTAATTCACCATCATGACAAAATTTAAAAAATGAATTAACTGACAAATAATCTACAATTATATTACAATCGTCAATCATTTTCATGTTGTCAGTATTATTACTACCACTATCATCACTACCATTATTTAATTGCTGTTGTTGTTGTTGATGATTAAATTTGATTTTTAATTTATATTTGAGTAATTCCATTTGTTTATTATCAAGAAACCATTTCAATGATAGTAAATGCTTAAATTTAATTCTATTACCTGAATAATAACTGTTCATATTTTCATATTCTATAACCTGATATTCCATTTGGTTCATTATTTGTCTAACAATGTATTTATTATGAAACACTTTCCAAAATAATTTTTCAAAAAACTGTTGTACATAATTCCAATTAGTATAAAATTACATTTTTATATTTATAATATTCGTAAAAGTATTTACGTTTTCTTCATTCATATTAATATTTTCCATATTAAAATAAACTGTTGGTATTATTTGTTTGCTTTTATAAAAATAAAAATAAAAAAATAGATATTTTGTCAAAACTAAAAAAAAAAAAAAATTTGAAAAACAATGAAATATAAAGAGAATTATAATTCTGAATTTAAAGATTTATATGTACAAAATATTACATATACTATGCAAAATATACAAATGATTATCAACCACGAAATTAAACTTATGCCACCTTGGTACCTTTATATATTATAATTATCTTTATATTTTCTAAAAAAATATCTGTCTTATTTCGCAATTTTATTGATGTAAATTTTTTCTTTTTTTTTTCAAATCACAAATATATCTCAACAACACAATGACATTAACTAATAATAAAGAATCATCAGAAAAAGAATTTGAAATATTATTTTGGAAAGTAATACATAATAAATACTTGTTTTACAAGATACTTGATGAAATACAATTATCATCATTTAAATGTAGTGATATTGAAAGTTATAAAAGGGGTTACAAAATTCAATTTAAAAATATAACAACATTAAAGTTTTTAATTGATCGTGGATTATGGGCACTGTTAAAAGATAAATTGGTACATTCAAAAGAAACAATTACAGATTTATTCAACTATTCATCAATCCAATTCCTATTTAGAAAATGTAGTGAAAAAACATTATCTGAATACAACCTTATACCAATTTTATATGATATTATTAAAATTGAAGAATCAAAAATGTTAAATCAACAACAACAACCACCAACCACAGCCGAACTATATGGTGACAAAAGAAAGTTGGATTTAATTCATTTTGCTGCAATAAATCAAAAATCAAAATCATTAAAATTTTTAGTTGAAAATGAAAAAAAAGAATCATCCTCTTCCTCTTCCTCCTCTTCCAACTACAACAACCGTATTATTAAATTTGAAACTATTATCGAATCAATTGAAAATTGTATTGGTTATGAAACTGGATCAATTTTATTTGAATCAATGGATGTAAATTGTATTTTAAAATATAGATTTGATCATTTACCAAGACCGGCTGAACAAATTTCGGTATTTAAACAATTGATTCAAGATATTTTAAAGTACAATGGTGGTAGTTGTAAAGATGGTGATTCATTTAATTTACAACGTATAATTTATTGTATAATATTAAATTTCAAAGCATACAAATTAGTACACCAAAGAAAGAAAGATGAATTACCAGAACATGTTGAAAATAGTATAAACGAAATCCAATATAATCAAGATATTAATACAATTGAAAAAGAAAAACAATTAATTAAATTATTGTTGTGTGTTGGTAAACAAATTGACTCCTCATTATATCAATACTATTTAAACAAATATAATGAAATATTACCACAAGTTAAACATTATACATTGGTTTTAGAACATTCATTAAAGAATTTATGTATAAAGGGATTACAATTTTTAATTAAAACAAATGAAAGTATTTTTCAATCTCAATTTATTAAAATCAACTTTAAAGCAGATTTGATTATACCATTTTTCACTCTATTCTTTTCACAATCAAAAATTGGATTCTCATTTGAAAATTCAATATCTGTAATTGAATATATTGTATCAACTCAAGAAACAGAATATTTGAATAAATTTAAATCAATTCCAAATATTAGAAATTCATTTCTTAAAATTCCAAATTTAAAAAAATTTAAAAACTATTCAACTTTTAAATGGTATATAGATACATATAAATCTGAAATTGAATCATCAAAAAATCAAGAAAAAGGAATTGGTTGTTTTAAAAATAGTTTACCATGGCTTCAAATTGACAGTATTGAAAAGGTTGATTTAATATTTGAAAATATTAAATTATTTCAAATGGATTTATATGAAGGTCCTTTAAATATTGAAGATTTAAATATTTGTAATTACTTTATGAAAAAGTTTATTATTTCAGATCAATCAATTTCAAAACCGTTACTATTTCATCCAACTTCTCAAATATTCCTAGTGGCATATCAAAAAGCAATATTTACATGTGACATTGATACATTGGATAAAATTGATTCATTAAATTTTACATTTAATTCATTTAGTTACACTAGTTATTCGTACCATAAATTTGATTCATCAACAGTTGAACAAGGTACAAGTAAAGGTAGTCCAATTTACAAACTTTTCAATTACTTAAATAATTCAAATTTTAAAAGTTTTACAAATAAAATTTGGAAAATTGTAATAGATTCATTTTTTAATCAATTTAAACCATGGTTAAATATGGGTGTAGATGGAGAAGATTCAATTATCAATTTCAATTTAAATACAAATTTTACAATTGGTTTAATTGAATATTATACATTTTCAAATTATTTACCAAATGGTATAACAAATAGAATGGATGTAATTAAATATATAATTGATTCAAAATATAATGGTATTCAATTTAATTTTGGTAACAACATAAATTATAAATTTTTAAATGGTGCACATTTACAAATAATAGAATATTTAAATAGTAAAACATTAAAATCCAAAAATGTTAAATTTTTTAATTTCAATTCGGTTAATAGTTTAATTCAATACTATTTATTAAAAAGTAATCAATTAAAGTGTTGTCAATATTTCAAATTGGTTGAAATACTATTTAGAGTTTTATTAATTTGTAATGATTGTAATGACATTAATCAAGTTTATGAAATTTACAAACAAATTGAACAATCATCATTTTACAAAGAAATTGAATTCAATTCAACATTCCATTTATTTTATTATATTTTATTAAAATCAAGTAAATTAATGTCATATATTAAATGTAAATCATTAGTTTATACAAATTTAAATTGTGTGACAATTAAAGCAGATTGTCAATCAAATGAAATGGGTACTATTAGTAAATACATAAATATTGGAAATGGGTTCAAATTTCATATGATTTACAACAAGAGTGTATATGAAATATTATCAATGTTGGTTAACCAATTAACAATTAATTACAACGCTAATCAATTGTATCATGATAACACTTCAAAATATTATCATAAATGTATTAAACAAGATTTAATGTATTTCCTAAGATTCAAAATGGTTGGTCAAATTAAAAATTTTAAACATTTATTCAACACTAGAGAACCACCACTTTCAAACTATAGAAATTTAAATGAATCACTTTTAGCAAATATTGGATTCAATACATTTGATGATTTATTAAATAGTTTTTTAAAAGAAGAAAAATAAAATAAAAAAAAGGGGTTTATCATTATTATTATTACTATTATTAATTTGTTATTATTATTTGATTTATTTAAAGAGTTTGTACATAGTTGTTGCGTGTGTGCATTTGATTGGTTGGTTGTGATTTGTTTTAATTCTGTTGTTTTTTTTTGTTTTTTTTTTCAAGCTGTAACTACAGTTATATTTTCACCATCTTTCATTTCTAATTCCAATGGTGTTTCGTTCATAATTGGTTTTCCATTATATAAAAATTTGGTAGTTGGAATATTAATAAGCTTTAACTTGGCATATGCTTTAATAACCTTAAAAAGTGTTTTACTTAAACCAACACCATGGAAAGTGGTGATTTCTTTCTTTTGGTTTTTAACATAAATAAAACCAATTGATATTTTAGCTTCACCTGATTTTGAGGATGATTTTGGTGTTGTTGTTGTAGTTGATGCTGCTGGGGTTGCTGGAGTTGATGGTGTATTTGGTAAATTAACTGATGTGTTGAGTGGAGTTGTTGGAACTGATGATGATGATGATGATGATGATGATGGTGATGATGATAAATTTGATGGTTTACTTGGTGTTGCATTTGCAGTACTAATATTAATACTACTATTATCAACAGCTGTTGATGTTGATGATGCATTTGAACCAGATGATGATGCTGTTGCTGTTGATGTAGATGTTGATGCAGTATTTACAACATCAATTTTAGGTTGAACTGCTGGTTGTTTTGGTTGTGGTAATGGTTGTGGCGTTTGAATTGGTTGTTGTGGTAATTGTTGTTGTATTTTATTTTCAAATTCTTCATCATCTTCTTCATAATCATCTTCATCATCTTCGTAATCTTCATCATCTTCATTGCCTAATAAATATTTATCTTCCCAAATATCAACATCCATTGTATTTCTTGTAAAGAATTTCTCATACAACTCCATTGTTTTTTCATATCTTTTTCTCTTTTCTTCTTGTGTAACCTCTTCAATACCATCAGGATTATGATGAATTTTTAAATCTATAAGTTTACACAATTCTTCGTATCTATTTGTATCTAAAATATGTGAAATCCAAATACGACCAATCAATGGTGGCGGTATTGTTTTAACTGAATCTATATCATCTGTCAATACTTTAACAACTATAAATCTTGTGTATTCTTTAACAAGCTATATGTGGTAATACAATTGTTAATAAAATGTTTTACATATGTATTTACATTTATAATTATATTTAACTCTGGAATACTACATACTCTAAATCCTAATTCATCAAATTTTAATCTTTCAACAATTGGATAGAAATTAAATCTGTAACGAACCATCATCTTTATATTAGTATCGATTTAAAACAAGTAATTGTAATAAAAGATAGATATATTTACCCATTAAGAATTTTCTTTTCTAATAGTAAAGCTTTTGGATCACCTGATGATGATTTTTTATTTGGAGATACGATTGAATCTTTTTCAAGTGTTCTTTTACCATTCTTATTTACATTTGATTGTTGGTATTGTTGTGTTGTTTGTTGATATTGGTTATTGTTTTGTTGATGTAATTGTTGATTTCTATTCATTTCTTCCTTTAACATTTCTCTTAATTGAATTACAATAGATTCTTTAACAGAGTTTGTTGGTATTTTACCGCCACGTCTTCTAATCTCTTTTTCAATTTGTTTTACTTTTAATAAATTAATAGGAGTACCTTTAATTAAAAACTTTTCATCATGACTATTATCCATTTCTATTCTAATACTATTATTGATATTTGAAATATATTCCGATATTTACGCGATTGTTTTGTTGGTTATAATAAAATATAAAATATAAAATATGTAATATATGTGAATGCGTGTATATAATAAATGATATGTATTTATAAAGGATTCACTTGTGTATATGTATATAAGAAATAACAATTTATATTTGTGTGTTTTTTGAATTTCTGTCTGTTGAAAAAAAAATATAAAAAAATAAAAAAAAATATTTGAAAAAATTTTTTTTGAATTTCTGTCTGTTGAAAAAAAAATTAAAAAAATAACAAACACATGGATGAAATCTCATTTAACCAAAAAGGAAATTAGTTTGATCTTGTTTGATTTAAATATATCTATACAAATATTGATAAAATTTAAATGGAAACCTAAAAAACATTTTTACACTTTAAAAAAAAAATAGTAAATATTAAATTATTAAAAATATTCCCCCTCTATCTCATGAAATATTTTATATTTTATAAATTCAATTAAACTAAAAAATTAAAAAAAGAATACAATTCATATTATAAACTTATAATAAATTGAATTATATTCATTTAATTTAATATAGTGTGCCCTTAATCAAAATATATTGAAATATTTTTATTATAAAAAACAATGGAACTTTTTTATTTTTCGGCTTTTAATCTAGATATTTTTCACAGTTAAAATTTAAATTTAAAAAACACACAAATAAAAAGATGCTGCATCTTTTTATTTAATTTTCTTTTCCATTATGAATAATGATGGAGTTGAAATTATATTAATGAATGGGAATTGTGATTTAAATTGAATACGAGTAAATGAATCAATGGAATCAATTGTTTTGAACCCAATATTTGTAGATGAAGTATTTGGTGCTATTAGATAAGTGTAATCATTAAAATTTACATCTCTTTCTTTTTTTGAATAGGTACAATGTTGATTGAATTCACTGAATCTTGAAACACCACTAATGGCAGCTAAATTATCAATATGTACTTTACAATTATCATGAGTAACACCATGTGAGAGTAATGGTGTTGATTCAATAATACCCATTTGATCAGTTAAATTTAAATGACTATGAAGTAAAATCATTGCATGACCACCTGGATAATTCAAACTTGATACATAAAGGAACCCACCTGATAATAATAAATTACCAATTATAATTGAAATTGCAAACAATTTAACAAAGTATTTCGATGACCAATTCCAAATTGTTTTTGAGCCAATTGCAGATATTAAATTTATAATTGGTATACTATAGAAAATGAATCTAATTTCTTTATGTGGTAATATTGAATATAGAGCAACAAACATCAGTATAGGTATAATGTATGATAATTCTTTCTTTTTTGAATTCATTAAACCAACTATGAAAAACACAATAGTGAAAGCCATTGTTTTAGGTAACGCTGTTGAAAAATACCAATGGTATGGTAATGTACCCCATTCTGATGACTTGTTTTCGATTGTGTTGAATATGAATACTTCAGCTTCTGGATATAACATTCTTCTCCAAAAGAAACTATCAATAAATACACTAACAGATGCTGATATACATGCAATTAGGAAACCCAATGTGAGGAATTTGAATAACGATAAATTCCTTTGAACCACTAAACAACATAATACTATTGGTGCTGATAATACTAATATTTCACTTCTGAATACAAATATTGCTACTGTTAATATACCAACCATAATACTTGTATCTTGTAATAACCATGATCTGTATGCGAATAACACTAATATCAATGCAAATATATTTGGTAACGGTCTTGATATATAAAACATTAAATGAAATTGTGATACTGTTATCAATGTAAACCATATTGATACTGATATACCATACACTTTAGTTGCAGTTCTTTTAAACATCATTAAACTAATACATCCAATTGTACCCAATGTAAGTCTGCAGAAGTATAGTTGTACTAATTTACTTGTTATTATACCACTGTCGATACTACCGGTAGGTACCATATAAGAAAATAAATTTGATATTGATATTGGTACTAATGAACATACCGATACTACCAATGACCCAATAAAAGTTCTTGGTATTACACCAGGGAATTCTAAATGATCATATGTAGTTGATACACCATACCCATCACTATCCACTACACCTATATTAACAATATCATGCATAGCTTGTAAATTAAAACTTTCTTCAACTTTTGTAAATGGACAAAATACACAATGTATAAACATTATTAAAAATAATAATACATCTGTATACAATTCAATTATTTGTTCATTTTTAAATTTAATTTCTTTATAACTTATATTGTGGTTTTTTTTATTATCTTTTTCATTTGATTTTTTATTATTGTCATTCACAGAATGTGACTTAGTATCTCTATTTCTGTTTTTCATTTTTTATATAAACAATAATAATC
>JABXES010008922.1:0-13248 GCA_013375695.1 Dictyostelium brefeldianum | reverse complement strand
AAAAACCATATCATGACTACTTGCATGAGTTTTGAATGCAAAGAAAGCTTCCTCTGATAGCACACCAGAGAGAGTAACAAAGATAAGAAGTAAAACAATTAATAATTTCATTTTTTTTGTTTGTATTTGATTATTTGTTTTTGAATATTGAAAAAAAAAAATTTTAGTTTGTTTAAATAAAGAAAAAAATTGTAAATTAAATAATTATTTGTATTATTAACCTTTAAAGCGTTTTTATCTGCCCAAAATACCCACATACTTTAAAAAAATTACATATTATAATAAAAATAATGGTGGATAGGGAATGTAACCACAAAAATACACATGTGCTATAAATTTATCAGTTTTGGTTGCTCTTTTTATCTTGGTCTCGAGATTTATAAAAAAAATTCGACAAAAATAAAAAGCTACTGTAACAGTTTTTTATTTTTGGTAACTATTTTTTTTTTAAGTTTTTTTAATTTTGTTGTATAGATGTTTATTTATTTCATCAATTTTTATTTTAAATAATACCAAAAGTTTAAAATTTTTATTATTTTATTTTACTACGTAATTACTATGCAAAAGTTTTAACATAGTTACGCTGCAAACAAAATCAAAAAAATAGTTGAATTTTTTATAAAATCCAAGGATAATGGTGCTCATAGGTTTATACATTTGGTCTAAATGTTAAAGTACATCACCATCACCAACACCACTGAAATATGTTGTAGTATCTTCATATTGTGAACTTGCTTCATCATATATTCTTGATTGAGGAGGACTATTAAAATAAACAAATATTGTCGATCTTAATCCAAATATAAATTTAAGTAATTTTGGTGATTTAATTATCATATAATAGAAAATATGATAAAGTGAATGATCAAATTGAAATTTACCATTCTTCCATTTACTTGAAATTAAATTGTGTGTGTATTTATCTGTTCCAATTGATACCCTAAGAACTTTAATTAATCTTTTAAATAAATAATTTATCATTGTTTGGTATGTATCTGATAATAATGAATCATATCCACCACCAATAATTGACCAATTATCAATATCAATACTATATCGACCCAATAGTATTTCAATTGATTCCAGATATTATTTGAAGATTCGCCAGATGTACTATAATGTCTATGCATATTACCACCAGTTACATAATATAAACAACTTTCATCAAGTGATTGTATATCAGAATATTCATTTTTATATTCTGAATGAAGTAGATAAAAACTTGTATCTTTTTTATTTGCAGAATTCAATTTCCATTCTTGATTAAACAAAACAGGTGATGAAAATGCATTGTACCCATTAACTAATAATAATTTCAATGATTTGGTGATTTAAAATTTGTAATTGATCCAATATATAATTGAATTGATTCATTTTGAAAATGATTAAAATTAATCATTGTTAATTTTGATAAATCAATATTACCACCATCACGACCAGCATTTGCAATACAATTTATAAATTCTTTAAATAATGCAGGAGCGAAACAATTGTATTCAATTTCATTTAAATATTCCAATAGTTGAATTAAATTTGATGTTGATTGATTTGTAAATTTAATTTTCATTTCAGTTTTAATTGATGGATTACTTTTATCTCTTGTTTTAAATGATTTAATTGATTTACCAATTAATTTATCCATTTTTGAAATTGATGTAGTGGATTTAATTTTATCAAATTGTTGAAATTTATATAACACTTGACCATTGTTTAAATATTTTAATGTATTTAAATCAAAATTATTTATTGCCCAACTTAGGGTATTTGAATATACCATTTGATTACCAGTTGTTTCACCAGATTCTAATGTTAATGATTCGTTTAATAAATGTGGTGCATTTAATTTTGAATATTCAATTAATTCAATTGATGCAAATTTGAAAATACCAATTTCATTGTATCCTTTGAAAACAAGTTTATAAATTGATAATATACTTGATAAATTTTTATTTAACAAATCAATTGTTTGTGTATCAACAATTAATAAACGTTTTGGTATAACTGATTTTAATGATTTTAAAAAAGACCAAAGTGAAATTGGAAAATTACTAGAATTAAATAAACCATGTTCAAATGAGAATGAATCCATTGCTAATTTGTATGAATCCATATCACCACTTTCAATGAATGATAAAAAGTATTTACAAATTTCCAAATCTGAATAATCATTTGATAACATTTGTAAAAACGATCCATTGTATAATACTTTATAAATTCATTTGATATTGGGAATGCACGCTTTTTAATTGGATATTTATTGCTATGATATCTTGTTAAATGTTCCAATGCTGGTTCAGATGATACAATATATTTCATTGTATTTACATATTAATATCCCAATGTATATTCCATTACTTTATTTTCATCAAATCCTTCAATTGCTTCATCAAATTGAACCAAATAATTTCTGGTATATTATCATGTTTAAATTTGTTGTTTGTTTTATATTTTACTAAATATTGACGATAAATATCTTTTAATCTATCAATATCTTTAACGCCAGTATCAGCATTGATAATTGTAATACCAGTTTTTTTTAAATTTAGTTTCAACAATTGATTTTCCTGTTCATCCAATATTCTAATTTAAACATTTGATGATTTTATTGTAAGGAAATAATATAAATTAATCAACAATAATCCATCTTTTGTTTGTTTTGGTAATTTTTCAACCTTGTATTGACTAACACAAAGTTTTTTTGAAACGTATTGCGGATTATTTAAAATGAATTCTAATTTTTTTTGCTCTATGTTTATAATCTCTTATTCTAAATTTGGTTTAAATTTAATGTTTTTCGTATCAGTTCCCATATAACTATTTTTTGATAACAGTATTGAAAGTGGATCCAATGTTTTTGATTTTAATATTTCATCAAATTTATATTTCAATATTAATTGTAATGATTTCTTTCTGATTTCTGAATTTAATTTCATTTGTTCCAATTTAATTTTAAATTGATCAATTGACTCACCATCTAAATATTAACATTGATTTGAAATGTATTTTTCACAAAATGATAATCTATTCTTTATTCGATAATGGTAATAAGAGTCATTTAAATTGAACATATGTTTTAAACCACTAAAACAAAGTTTAACCTCTTCACCTGCTTCTAATTTACAATTTAATAATTCATATTGATCATTTAAAACAATCCATCTAAATGATGTTATATCTTTAAATTTCTTTCTTTTAACCTATAGATTAAGTAATTTTTTATAATTAGTATATATCATTAAATATTCATTTTAAAATATATATACCATGGTTACTTACTGGTTTACATTTCAAATTTTTTGTTGGAATTAATTCATTCTCGCAGACTTGTTTTAAAATATGATAAAGTAAATAATACTATAACAACAACAATAGATAATAGCAAATTTGAAATATTATTTTGGGAAGTATTTCATAACCAATATTATCTTCCATAAATTTATTTTATTTGTATAAAATTAATAAATAAAAAAAATAAAATTTTAAAAATTCTATATCACTCATCACATTTATATTGATGTGATGATGATTTTATTGTAATTTTTTTTACTAATACTAAAAATGAAGGTTCAACACATTCGGATTTATAATCATTTGATCCTAGAAATCTGGGTCAATTATTATATCATTATAAAAATGAGCTAAATTTAATGAAATTATAATTGATTTTGTATCATATGTATTTGGAGTAATAGAAATAAATGTTGGTCTACCATCAACTAATGCCTATTGTTAAACCTAAGATTAAATTCCTTTGAGTTTTTTGAGAATTTGAAATAATTAAATTCTGATAATTGATTTGAATTAAAAGTTGTATCTTTTAAATTACAATCATTTTCATTTAATTCATTAACAAGAAATTAAATCTAATCTCAATGTATTTAAAACACTTGAATGTGTAAAATTATTAAATTAAAATTGTAAATTTAATTGATCTTGAGTTGACTTGTTGTTGTTGTTTGATCAATTGATTGAGTAAATATTACAATATTTCAATCTGTTTTATTTGATACCTATTATTCCTGTATATTTTTTTACTACACCACCATTAATATCAATTTCTAATAATGATTTAAAATTATCATTTAAAATTTGTTTGTTCATTAAATAAATTGTACCACCAAAACCAATTGTATACCATTTTTACAACCCACTGATAATTAACAATAAATATTGTGATAATAATTCTTGTTTTAAATAAATTCCAAAAGTTAAATGTGATGCTTGTTGTAAAAAAGTAGAATCAGTTTGAGAAAGAAGACAAGAATCAACTAAAATTGGTTGTTTTTATATTTTCACAAGTATTACTACTATATATGGACTTACGACATGCTCATGTCCATTTAATTTTGTGATTTATAACAATTATTTTATGAAAAATATTATTCTTTTATATTGCAATATTTAGAAACTAAAAGTATTTTATATTTGTGTATATCCCTCACGATCAATTAGATTGTACAATATTCATAGTTGTAAAAATGTTGAATCCATTGTACAAACATTTCAAAATTGCATTAAATGACTCTGAAAAATAATTCAAAACAGTATTGTATAATTATTATAGAGATTTTAATAATAAATAAATATTATGTTTTATTATAATAAATTTAAAGTGGTGTTGCTCTAACAGTTTTAACAATTAATTAATGATGGATTATCTCTTTCTCTTTCAATCACTTTTCCAGTTACCCATTAACAATGTCTATATGATTTGTTTTTAAATAATACTAAAAATCTAATTTCTTCTGTCTGTTGGTTTAATTGGTGGTGTTATTGATTTGGTTGTAGTTATCCGTTGTAGTGGTGGTTAATTTTGAATTCCTGGTATTTTTAAATTATCATCATCAGATTCAACTTTATCCATTGCACCTGATCCACCACTTTCAAATTCATCAGCAGATGCATCACTATCATCTTGATCAAATTCTTCATCAGATGATTTCTTTACCACTAGATATTATTATTCTTTGCATTTGTTGTATATCAAAATCGCTATATTGAATGATGCAAGTTGTAAATGGAGATTAGTAAATCGTTACTTTCAATTACTAATACCCCATAAATATATAATTACCACGAATACATACGTATAACCAAATAAATAAATAAAAATAAAGACTACATATATGTACTATAGTATGTTTATGTTATGTTTGTGTTTCTGTAGAGAAGAGATAAAAATACAATGTTTACGTTTTTATTTTATTTTTTTTTTTTCATGATTTGTTGTTATTGTTATTGTTATTTGCTGTGTATATTTAAACTATTAACTAAACTATATATATATATTAAGTATTTATGTATTAATTTGAATGTGATGTATTTAATGATTAAATACTTTTTTAATATTTGATAAAAACTTTTTAAGATATAAATTAAGATTATTATTAAATTTAATTGTTGATATTCTCTTTTTATCTAAAGTTATCTTAGGTGGTAAATAAAAATCTGAAACTACAATATAATAAACTTCATAATAATCGTTATTGTTGTTGTTGTTGTTGTTGTTGTTGTTGTTGTTGTTGTTGTTGTTGTTGTTGTTAAATGCAGGTGATAAAGGATTTAAAGGATTTTGATAAACTTAACTACATATTGAATTTAATATTAATATTATTTCTTTTGATTAAAAAACATGTTTTTTTACAAAAAAAAAAAAAAAAAATTAATTTTTTTTAAATTACCATCAACTAACAATATTATTTCAATAAATTAATATTTACCATCACCATCAACATTATTATTATATCAATAACTTTATAATAATGAATTTAAATAACGTAGTTGTAGTTGAACATGATCCAAATTGGTCAAATTTATTTTTAAAAGAAGAAACCATATTTAGAGAATCAATATTTAAAAACGAATCATCATCACAATTGGTAAATATTTATCATTGTGGCTCTACATCTGTTAAATATTTAAAAGCAAAACCAGTTATAGATATTATACTAGTTGTTTTTGATATTGAACATTTAGATTCAATGCAACAACAATTTACATCAAATTCATATGAACCCAAAGGAGAGAATGGAATACCAAAAAGGAGATTTTTTACTAAACGTGTATTGAATTCAATATGGGTCAACGTTCATGCGTTTCAATATGATAATATAACAGATATAGAAAGACATTTATTATTTAGAGATTATCTTTCAAATAATGAAACAGTCAGAAATGAATATTCACAACTAAAAAGTGATTTGGCAGTTAAATTCCCAAACTCTTTATCTGATTACTGGGAAGGAAAAAATGAATGGGTAAAAGAACATGAAAAAAAGTCATTGCTATGGCATTGGTCAAATCGTTTTAATAATAATAAATAATAAATAATATATAAATAATAATATTGTTAATAATTAATAATAACCCAAAACCAAAAATTTTATAAAGATTTATCAACAAAAAACAAATAATAATAAAACTTATTTGTTAACAATATCTGAATTGTAGTACTTTTTTTTTTTTTACCATTCATTTAAAAAAGAAACATTATTTTATTATTATTTAACAAAAGGAAATTAATTTATTATAAAAAAAAAAAAGGTTGGGATAGCATATATATATTATAAAATTTAAAAATCAACTTTTTGATGATTCACTTTCCAATGATTCAAATAGAGCAATTATATTTCCTTTTCCAAATCCGGGGGAATTTGATCTTTCAATTAATTCGAAAAACATTGTTGGTGCATCGGTAATATATTTTGTGAAAATCTATTAGATCCAAAAAAAAACATTAATATCATCACCCATCACCATATTATCGTTATTATTATAGTGCAAATTACATACCTGTTTTATAAAACCAATATTATTATTAATTTCTTGTAAATTTTCATCTGCTTCATTATTATTATTTTTATCAGTATCAGTATTAGTACTACCACCACTATTATTATTAATTGTTGAATCTGAATCAATTAAAATTTTAAATTTCATTAAATTATCTTTTAATTTTTTTGGAATTGAATTTGGAAATAAATGAATTAAACGTTTATCCAATTTTTCATAATAAGAATTTGGAATGTAAACAAATTCCAATTTTTGACTTTTAGCGTTTGCAACAGCATTAAAAATATTATTTGAATTCCAAGCTAAATGTTGAACACCTTCACCACCAAAATAATGAATAAATTGTTCGATTTGACCTTCGCCACCAGCCATTGCTTCAGATATAACAAATTGAATTGGTGGAGTTTTAAAGTAGGGTGTGTTTGAAGGCTGATTTGAAAGTACAGCCATTTTTAAACCAATATTTTCCTTTTTTGTATATTTAAAATCATTTTTAGTGATTACATAAAAATTTTTATCCAATATCAATTCATTTTCAAGATTTGAATCTTCATCACCATGATTTGAAAGTAGTTTGAAACCCAAACAATTATTATACCAAACGATGAAACGATCCATTTCACCATGTTTAATACAAGTTGCAATGTGATCAAGTGAACCAGTGAATTGAGTTAGATCATCAAATAACAATGATTGTTTATCTACACTAAATTGATCAAAATCATTGATTGCATTAAACTCTGGATACAAAAGTAATGGATTATTTCTACTGGTGGTACCATCATCCATCATCATTGATGATATATTTCTATTTATAAATGTATGTTGTAAATCTTTAAATGGTGATTCAATTATTGCAGTTTCTGTACAATCTAAACCTTGATTAAAATATTCTATACATGGAATTTGAACAGATTTTGCTCCACCTAAAATTGATTTTTTATATGCTAAATTTATATCTTTCTAATAGTGAGTGGAGATGTTATTGCGTTAATTGATTGTTACACTATTAATAATAAAAACAAATAATTGATATTTACACAATAAAAACTAATATTTTGAATAAAATCACCATGTGTTTGACGTTTTGAATGAAATTCAAAATCTTGAGAAGAAACTGAACTTGTTACTTTAATAAATTGATTTTCTCTACATTTTATATAGGAATTATTATCAATTTCAAAACCTGAATTTTCCAAATTTTCCCTTGATTTTACATTGTTTAATAAAAGATATTGAATTCTTTTTCTATCATTTGTAAATCTAGTTCCAATTACATCGAAATTCATTGGTTGAAGATATGATTTTATAAATGATTTACCATTTGATACCCAAAATTCTATACTATCTACAAATTGAATATTATTTTGAATTAAATGTGAACAATTATCAAGTGTGGTAGTTGTAGTTTCATTTTTATTTTCATTTTTCATTTTTGTATTTTATATTTATAATTTGTTAATTTAATAATTGATTGATAATCGATTGAATGGTTGGTTGATTGATTGTTATTACTACTTTTTTTATTATTTATTTTTAATATTTAACGCAATTATGAAAATTTACAATTAATTGTCTCTTTGGAAAAAGAAAAATTTATAAAATAAAACTATTATTATTATAAAATATTATTTATTACTATTTGTTATTTACTTGTTAAAAATAAATTGTTATTTTATATTTTGTAAACAGGTGTGGTGAATTTTAAAAAAAAATAAAAAAAATAAAAAAAAAAATATTTTTAAATATTTTGATTATTAATTCTTATGAATTGATCTATAAAATGTTTTGTGGTGGTTGACAATGGAAAGTTTTTTTTTTTTAAAAAAAAATTGTATTACATTAGGTATTTTTATGAATTTTATACACACATACAACTATTACTACTTTATAAAAAACATCTAAATTAATAATGGTTGATTAGGTGTTACGAGTAATGGACAAAAACAGTGTGTGGATGTTGAGTGACAAATGTTTTATCTGACAGATAATATGCAGAGACAAAAAAATGTAAAAAAATTTTTTAATTTTTTAAAATTTTAAAAAAAAATAAAAAAAAACAAAAAAAAAATTCAAAAAAATAAATGTAATATACAATGATTACTTGTACAAATTGACATTTTTCAGTTTATCTAGATTATTAATATTCTTATATTCACAATCGTTCGACCAAATGTATTAAACAAATTAATTCAATTTTCGACAATGAAGATTAATAAATCTTGGGACTGCTTTTTTTTTTTTGAAGAAACCTATTCGAAGAAGAAACATTATTCATACAAGTTGACATTATCTGTAAAAATTTAAATTCTTTTAAAGATATATTCAAAAATATACACACATTCTTTTCATAAAAAAAAAAAAAAACAATAAAAATGATAATAATAAGTTATTTACTTGTATACATATATATATAAATTGTTTGTGTTTTATAAAAACAATTGGTAGTTTATTATAAATTATTAACAGGTTCACCATTTTTATTTGGTTTTAATATTGAAAATTTTAATCTCTTTTTTTTGGTGGTGATTTTAAAGATTTAGTTGCTTTAATGAATAACCTCTTTAATTGAGAAAAAACAGACATCCTATTAAAAAATTTTACAAAATATTGGTATCTTGCAAAAAGAGTTCCATAGGAAAGCAATACAAATGGATAAAAGGTGTACATTGTCATAAAATAAATTGCAAAATATTTTGGATCAAATGGGACACTACCAGTGATCAAAGATACCATACTTGCTGGGTTCTCATAACCAAACAAATGTTTTAATATAAATTTAACTACATACAATGATGATGTACCAGTAATACCAAAAATTGTGAAAATGTATCCCTTTTCTATCCACCATTGTTTACTAAATCTTGGGTATTCATATTTGTTTTTAATAAATTTATCAAAGAGTGTTTTATTATCCTTGTTTAATTCATTGGTACCTGTTATTAAATTATCTTTATCTGTTGTTGTTGATGTAGTTGTTGATGAAATTGATGATGTTGTTGACATTTTATTTTGTTCTTTATCTTTTTCTTTATTATCTTTATTATTTATTGTAGAATACCTTTTTGTATTATTTATAAAATTATTATTATTAAATGTTTGAACTACTATAGTGTTAATATTATTACTACTACGATTATTATTGCTATTTGTAAAAAAATTAATTTGTTTGGTTGTTTTTTGTGAAAATAAAGATGAAGAAATTTTTTGAAATTTTTTGAAATCTCTAAAAGGGGTTGTTGTGTATGTTATAAATTGTTTAAACATAGTAATTGTTTGATATGTGTGATTTTAGTAATTATTTATTTTAAAATCGAATCAATAAGTATAATTATAATTATTAAAACTATGTGTACATGAGTTCTTGTTTCGTTTTTTTAAAATGAAAATAAATATAAAAAAAAAAATAAAAACAAAAATAAAAAAAAAAAAAAAAAAAAAAAAATTGATCACAATTTTCACTTTTAAAAAAAATCTTTTTTTTTGTAAAAACAAATTTCTTTTCATCAAATTTTAAATTTTTTTAAAGTGCCCTCATTTTATTTATTTATTTAAAAAATCATATGATTCAAATCATGTCATACTTAAATTTTTGTGGGTTGTATTATAACCACGATGTTTCAGATAAGAGAAGTTCTGATTGTTTTTTAATATGAAAATATCTATTTTTTTCAAATTTTTTTTTCCAAATTTTTTAATCTCCCAATAAAAAATAAAAAAACTAATTTTTTTTTTTTTTTAGTTTTGATAAATTGCACTATATTTTTATTATCATTCTTTATTTATTATTTATATATATCAAAAAAAAAAAGTAAAATGTCATTAGATTTAAGTGATCCAGAAATTCCAAAATATATTAAATTGGTTCAAGATGGAAGTCCAGCACATCGTTGGATTGTGTTTTCATATGTTCCAAAATCAAATTACAAAATCAAATTTTCAGAATGTGGTTCAGGTGATTTAAAAGAATTGAGAGAAGAATTGGACGACTCTAGTATTCGTTTTGCATACATTCGTTATACAATTAACAATATGAATAAATTTGTTTATATTAGTTGGGTTGGTGATGGTGTTAATGGACCAATAAAAGGTAATATCATAATAAAACACACATACACATTTTACAAAATTCTAATTATTTGTAATCATCATTATATATATACAGGTGCAAGTTCAGGTCATAGTATTGAATTCCAAAAAATGTTTAGACCAATTCATCATCAAGTTAATGCACGTAATGAAGAAGATATTGATGAAAAAGCATTTGTTGCATCATTAACAAAAGCAACTGGTGCATCATATGATAGTGGTTCAAAAGTTCAAGGTTCAACTAAAGGTACATTTATTCCATCATCAGTTTCACAAGGTAGAGAAGCTGCAACCAAATCAAATGCAGAAGTTAAAAATGTAATCAACAAAAATGATTACAACAAAGTTCAAGAATCATCAGATTATTGGAAACAAAATCAAGCAGTTAAAGCAGAAGCACCAAAACCAGCTCGTACTGAATATAATTTATCAACTGAAAGAGATGATTATTGGAAACAACAACAAGCTGAAAAACAACAAGCACCAGTTAAATCATCCAATGTACCACCACCATCAAGAACAGTTGGTAGTAAATTCCAACAACAAACTCAACAACAAGAAACTGTTGCACCACCACCACCAAGACAAGTACCATCAAAGAATGTTGCTAGTCGTTTCCCAGCTGTAACTCAAGAACCATCTCGTCCAGCTGCTCCACCATCTCGTCCATCAAAACCAGTTTATCAAGAACCAGAACCAGTTTACGAAGAACAACAATATGAACAACCAGCTGAAGAACAATATTACGAACAACCAGCTGAAGAGCAACAATATTATGAAGAACAACCAGCAGAAGAACAACAATATTATGAAGAACCACAACAACATTACGAACAACCAGCAGAAGAACAATATTATGAAGAACAACCAGCAGAAGAACAACAATATTATGAAGAACAACCAACAGAAGAACAACAATATTATGAAGAACAACCAGCAGAAGAACAACAATATCATGAAGAAAGTTCATATGGTGTTCAAGCTAAAGCATTATATGATTATGCAGGTGAAAACGAAGGTGATCTTTCTTTTAGAGAAGGTGATATTATTACAGTTTTAGATCAATCTGACCCAGATGGATGGTGGCAAGGAAGTTTACCAACAGGTGAATCTGGGTTCTTTCCTTCAAATTTTTGCACTTTGATTTGAGGTATCGGTCGTCTATCTGATCACAATCAATATAGTCATGCTAACGAGAAAAAAAAAAAAAAAAAATATAAATAAATATAAAACTCTTTGTTGTAATCTATACATTTATTATTATTATTGTTTAGTTACAATCATGTTATCTTTTGCACCTTGGTTTGAGGTATCGGTCGTCTATCTGATCACAATTATATTATAAGTTGGAATATTCTCATCTTCAATACAGTTATAGCTTTTATGCATTTATAAACTTAAAAGACATATCTAGAATGACCCTATGTTTATAAGTGACAAATGAGTTACTGTAAAGCAAAAAAAACTTTAGCTTTATATAAAAAAACACAAATCTTTATAATAATTAACCATATTTTAAATAAATGAGTTCAATTCTCTTAAAATAATGTCTAATGTTTACTAAAATGAAAATAAATGAATCACTTGGACTTAATAAAGCATAATATTTATTAAAGAAGACATTGCAAAATATATTTGAATCGTACATCAACTGGAATGAACATATTAATTTTCAAGTTCGAGGAATTATCAATATTTGCTTTAGCGAGGGAGACATGCAATAATCGTTGGCACTTCAAATTGTAAAACCTTGTCAAATGAAAATGTAAGAAATACTAATTGTAGTTGTATTGGTATTTCAATTAAAGTTTTTGGTGAAATTATTGAGCAAGTTAAATTAAACAGCTGCAACAATTATAAGAAAAAGAACAAATTGAAATTCGTAACCAATTACAAAAACAACTTCAAGAATTACAAATAATTCGACAACTACAAAAAGAAGAAAAAAATCAATGAATAAGCAAATTTGTAATCTACATCATAAATTAGAACAAATACAACAAGAAAAAAGACAAAAACAACAAATATATTAAACATTTATATAACAAAATGATTAAATTGAAATAAACAAATAAATAATAAAATGATTTGGAATTCCCCTTGCCCCTGACACACCTTTTTTATTTATAAAAAAGGTATGTTTTACATAAGAATCCTAGAAAGAAAAAGTTTGAATTTTGATTATGCATTACTTCGATCATCATCTTTTTTAATCAGCCAATGATCAATATATAGTTGTAATTAAAAAAAAAAAATAAAAAAAAAATAAAAAAAAATTATTTTTAATACGAATTTTTGATTTTTTTTTTTTTTTTTTTTTTATAAATTTTAATTTAAAAAATATGAATTTTTTTTTTTTTTTATTTT
>JABXES010008915.1:0-13249 GCA_013375695.1 Dictyostelium brefeldianum | reverse complement strand
CCTTTTTGTCAAATTCTGACTGAAGGTTATCCTCTGTGGCGTAGTTTAGTACCCTTTCGGGAGTTTTTTGTTGTCTTGCGACGATGGTTTGTTTGTTTTGTCTTGCGACGATAATTTGTTTGTTTGTCTTGCGACGATGATTTGTTTTGTTCTTGTGTTTTTTTGTTTTTTTGTTGAAGAGAATTGCTTAGGCATTGTTTTCAACGGGTGAGTGCGAGAATCGAACTCGGGTCCAAGGCTTTGAGGATCAATGGAGTGACCAGCATGGCTAAGCGGCGCATGGATTGCGGGCATGGTTTCACAAAATATTTTGTGAAATTCATCAATCATCGGTTTTATAGTGTAATTGGTTAGCACCCGGGACTTTGAATCCCGTAATCTGAGTTCGAGTCTCAGTAGAACCACTTTTTTGATGTTTCGGACTTATGGAGCCATTTTTTGGGTTTATTTTGATCCCCCTCTTCATTTCTAGTCGAGTTCATTCACTTTTATCGTTGTAGGGGCTCATTTAATTAGAAATCGGATGATTTTTTATTTTTTTACAAAATTTAATTTTTATTTATTTTTAAATTTTAGATTGTTTATTTGATCTGTTTTATAATTTAAAATTTTTCAATTTGCTCGTGCACATTATTTATACAACATTTAAATCAATTATTTTACATTGTATAATTTGGTCTAGTAAAAAAAGTTGTTTTGTTTCTTACTGCAATCATATTATTACTATAAAAATCAATTAATTTATTTGATTCTTCAAAAACAACACAAACATTTGAAGTTGATGAGTTTGAAGATAATGAGATTAATGAATCTATTATTTTTAATTAAATATTAATATTAAAATTATTTAAAAAGTTGATGATCAATTTACAATATAATGATGAAGATTCATACTGAATAACATTTTTGTATTTTAGTTTTTTTGTTTATATAGTTTTTTAAATAAATAATTGATATTTTTAATTGTTAATATTAATAAAATTTATAAAAAACTATTTATACTAAAAAAAAAAACAGTGCGGACAAAGTTTATATAAAATTACATTCTGATAATTTGTAAATTAAATGTTGTTGTGATATAAAAGTAATTATAAAATGAAATTTAATATAAAAATAACAACAAGTATAAAAACATCAACACTATATTTATAATAACTGTTAAAAACCACCCCCAATTTTTAAAAACATCATACAAGTAATGATTGGGGTAATTTTAATAAATTTTATATTATTCTTTAGTGTTAACAATGAAATTATTTTTTATACATAAAAAGTGTAGTAGATATAATGACATATAAATGAGACACATGTACAAATATTAACAGATTTAATTAAAGAAGATAAAATTTTCGTATTTTTATGTTAAGTGTAATAAATAAAAAAATTAAATGTTTGTATTATAAATTTAATCATTACTGGTTTTATTTGGACTATATTATTATTTTTTTCACAGAGCCAATTTCACTTACTTTAATTTATTTATACACACATATTTCAAATAAATCAAGATGTTTTAGTTTTTACAAAAATTTAATTTTTTTAATTTTACAAAAAATGTGATTTAATTAACTTTTATTTTTATAAATAATACACATCGCTCGCGCACATTGTTTTCAACATATACATATTTTAAATTGTATAATTTGGTCTAGTAAAAAAGGTGGTTTTGTTTCTAACTGCAATTGTATTATTACTATTAAAATCAATTGATTTATTTGATTCTTCAACTACAAAACAAACATTTGATGAAGTTGATGAGTTTGAAGATAATGAGATTAATGAATCTATTATTTTTAAATTAAATATTAATAAATTTTTCAAAGTTGATGATCAGTTAAATAATGATGATTAGGATACATACTGAATATCATTTTTATATTTTATAGTTTTATATTAATTGTTTAAATAAATAATTGTTTGTGTTGATTTTTTATTAATATTAAAATAAAAAAATCTATTTATACAAAAAAAAGGGTGTGTGCGTGATTAATACTGTTTTTTTTTGTGTAAAATTAATAGATAGCATTCTTTTGGATAATTTGTAAATTAAATGTTGTTGTGATACACTTAAAAATTAATTTTATTTATTAAATAACAACAAGTATAAAAACATCAACACTCTATTTTTAGAATAACTGTTTTAACACACAAGTAAATAAAAAAATATATTATTTGATATGTCTAGGGGTATATTTTAATAATAAAATTTTTAATATAGTGTTAACACAATGAAACTATTTTTATTCAAAATAAATTAGTTTATTTTTAATTTTTTTTAAAAAAGATCGTTCTTTTTGGTATTGTACATTTGTTTTTTTTTGAACAACAAAATGATTAAAATATATAACTTGGTCTAGTATAAAAGGCAGAGCTCATTTTTTTATTTGATATTAAATTATCTGAAAATGAAATTAAATTTGAATTATTTGATTCAATAGTAATATCTTTTTTTGATGAAGTTAATGATAATAAAGTTAAAGATTCTACAAAATAATACAGTTAGTATAATATCGCAATTAACAAATAAAAACATAAAAAAATATACTTACTGAATAACATTTTATAGTTTTTAGTTATTAGTTTTTTAATAATTTAATAAATATTTAAATATGTAAATATTGTTTATTGTTTAATGAATAATTTAAATTTGAAATACAACTAATTATTTATACATTTTTATTTTTAAAAATGATTCGTATAAAAAATAAGGGATGTGGTGCGTGTGTTAATTAAGTTTAAAAAACATATTTGTAAATTGTAGTTGTTGTTGATAGACAAGTATAAAAAATAATAAATCATCAATTTTAAAATATATTATCAGCAAAATGTGATTTTGTTTTTATGTAAAAACACACCAAGTAAAAAATAACGACAACAATTTAGTTATGATACTAAAATAAACGACCCCAATATAAAATGATATCATTATGTGTTTTTAATTTTATTTTATTTTAAAATTTTAAATTTAAATTTAAATTATCATATAATTGATTTTCACCATCACCAATACCAATACCACCAACAATAATACCACCATTACTACCACTATTATTTAATGAATTAAATAAATTTAGATTATCATTATCATTTAAATGATTTTTTAAAAAATCAAAATTACAACCCAATTTTTGAAATTTCAACAACAAATAATGTAATAGACTATTATTTTTATATTTTAATGCAACCTTATAAACTTGAAACATTAATACTTGAACATTTTCCAAATTATTATATAATATGAAATCAATTAGCTTTATACAAGATGAATGAAAATATAATAATCTTTCACAAATATAATCCAATTCTTGAACACCAAAAAAACCAATTGAAATTAAATACAATATAAACCCAGTATTCACTTCAAATAAATCATTGGCCAATTTCTTTCTAAATGTTTTCTTTCTACCAAAATCTAATAATTGAACTTTTAAATGAGTGTCAATAAATTGAATCCAATTTTTTCTAATACACAAATATAATATATTATAAAATTCAATTTTATCCATCATTTTTTGATTACCATCATCACCATCATAATTTAAACCAATTTCATTTGATAAATTTAATAAAATAAATGAAGATAGTTTTAATTTTAAATTTGGTAAATGATGATTATGAATTTTACCTTTATAATCCAATGATTTCAATGATAAGAATTGATTAAACCAAGGTAATGTTGATAACTTTTGAAAAAATTTAAATCTCTCCTTTGGATCACAAGGAGGAATTGATAATAATCTTGTATACATTTGATATAATGGTTCTTTAATTATTGAATCATTTTTTGATTTTATCAAATCAATTGTTTGTAACTCCAATTGAAAATGTAGCAAAGTAAATAATTGTTTTAGATTATGTATTACTGATAATTCCAATAGATAAACCAATTCATAATAACCAGTTGAAACCAATATATTACCAACTACACCACCAACACCACCAACACCACCAGTACTACCATTAAAACCCAATAATGAATTATATGAATTATTTGGAATTACCAATTCCCGATATCTAGACTCCCAATAATTATCCAGTAACCAATTTACAATTTGTTTTAAATTTTGACGAACTGAACTTTTTAGCAGTGACAATGTTGGTTTTGTAAAATGTTTACAATACAATTGAATCAATGCTAAATCATCTTCCATTATTGGACGTCTATAATTTGAATTATTAAATATACATTCAATTCCATTGATGCCATGATCAATAAACAATTGAAATTTATCAATTGTTTGATGTTTTGATGAAACTAATCTCCAACATTTTCTTGGTATCTTTTTAAATAGTTCAGGTGCATTTGTAAGATCATCCAATATACAAGCAGGTGAAAATTGTATACCCAATATAATTTGATTAAATAATGATGATTGTGATACAAATTGAGCAACCAATGGATCTCTAATTATTATTGTACCACAGTGAGGTCTTAATTTATGAATGAAATTTTCTGGTAATGATATCATTATTGAAATTAGCTTTAACATTTTAGATTTCATTAACATCACTGGATCTATTGAATATTTTTCAATGATTTTAATTGGTACTTGTATTCCATACACTGTAATTTTTGTTTCATATGGATCAATTGCCATTATTTTTTCATATTTACATTTTAATACTTTTAATACTTCTACAAACATAAATTCATCACTATATTCTATAATTGATTTTAATAGTTTTTTGTTTGCTTGATTAACTTCAAACAGTCCAATCTTTTCCAATACCATTGGTGCAAATTGTTTTGATAATTTCTTTTCAACAATAATTTCTAATAATTTAAATAATGATTCATTTTCAATCATGTTGTTTGTATTTGCATTGGTGGTGTCACCATTTTGTTTAATCAAATCTATTAAAATTTTAAATCTTTTAATTGATTCATTTACATTGGTGTCACTTGAGGTTGGTGTTGGAAAAGTAAATTCTTGTAATATTGAAGAATTGTGTATTATTGGTTGTGTTGAATTTTGATTCATTACATAAGTCAATGTACCAAAATTCTCTATTGATACCATTAAACGATCATTTGAGGTTTCATTGTTTTTAAATTGTTGATTAATTTCATAAAGAAATGTTGCATAAAATAATTTAAATAAATCAAAATTTATTTCTTTCCATTTAAATATTTGTAAAATACAATCAAAATTAATTTCTAAATAATATTTAAAATGATCATTATTATTATTGGTTGTTGTGGTGGTAATAGTATTTGTTTGGTTATTTTCTATTATATTATTTAATAAATTTAATCTTTCATTTAATAAATGATGATTTTTATTTTTAATTATTGATATTAATGGAAATGTATAATAATTATATGTTAAATATTTTAAATTTTGATTAAATTGTCTTATATTATTAAATATTAATGATCTTATATATTTATTTCTAAATACTGAAAAGAATGATTGATCAATTGATTCATATTCCGACATAGTTATTTATGTATAGTTTATTATTATTTGTTATACAGTTATCTAGTTTATTTCTAATGAAAAAAAATAAAAATAAAAAAAAATGAAAAAATGAAAAAACAATTTTTTTTTTTACAAAATTATATGTGTTGTTGTAATAAATCTGTTTTTTATTTTTAAATATTGGGAGTGTGTTATATGTACAAATAGATTTAATTTATTTGTATAAATGAAACTGTGTGCGTGTTTTTTTTTGTGTGTATTTTTATTATAATGGGGTTGTTTTATTTTTTTTTAATTATTAATTTTATTTATTAGAATTACTTTTTTTATTTTATTCTACATATACATTTTGTATTACTGTGTGTTTAAAAAAAATTTAAACTTTTTTGATTTTGATTTAAACCAATTATTATCTCAGAATTATTATCGTTATTATTTTTATTGGGGAATAATAAAGATAATAATCCAACATTTTCTAAAAATTGAAAATGATTTAGATTGTATGATGATACTTTTTCAATAATATAAATATTTGAAATTGGTTTATCTTTTCTAAAATAAAATGATAATGGTTTATATTTATATTGTTGTTTTAATAAATATGAAATGATTTCAGGGGAATTTGAATGTGAGAATTTGAATATTAAATAATGAATATAATTTAAATAATGATTTTTATCTTCATCACAATTGATTTCTTTTGGGAAAAGTATACAATTTTTAAATTGATTTCTTAATAATAGTAAATCAATTAATTGTTGATTACCAAATATAATTGCTAATGATACAATTTTTTCAATATTTCCAAACGATAAATAACCATGGTAAAACAATTTAAAAATGGTACTAGTGAAATCTTGTTTACAATTTGAATACATTGAAATTAAAATATTTAAAATTGAATTACCATTTTTATAAGCAGGTTCAAAATTTACTAATTTCCCATTATAGTGAATTGAATTACAATTATTTAAATTAAACAATACTTCATTTAATATACCAAATTTAATTAAATTACATTTAAATATTTTACAATTTTCACTATTTATACAAAATGACATTGTAGTTGATGTAATTTCACCAATTATAAAATTTGAATAATCATTTTCATAAAATTCTTTAATTTTAAATGTATTTCTAAATTCGTCTGCTCTTTCCAAATAGTAACTGTACAATGGTGATTTTTCAAACCAATACTTTGTTGCATTTGCATTATATTTAATTAAATTTGAAATAAAACCTGTTGATTCACGTGGTGTACTTGATAGGTGTTGATTGATTTTATTTGCAACCAAATTAAATATTAATTTACAATTATTATCAATTGAAAATTCTAATAAATTTGTCAGTTCTGCAATTGGAAATAAATTTTTGGTATTTGGTATTAAAACGTTTTTTAATTGTTCTAAAAAAATTGATAAGACCTTGTATGTTTCTTCATTACCATCATTACCAACTATGAATACATTTTTAATTGATTTACAATTAAAACTATATGGAAATTTATTTATATAACATGATATCAAATCATAGTTACAACCATTTTCAATTAAATGATCTAATAATGGATTTGGATGCTCACAAATTGTACTTGGTAATTTATTTATTAGTTCACAAGTTATTTCACCTTGATCAATTAATTTATCAATCCAAATTCTAGTTTGTTGAAATAATGGTATTGGATTTAGATCTTGTTTGAGCAAATTGTATTGAGCAAGTTTTGAAATTGTAAATTTATTATTTGGTTGTTTTAAAAATTGAATACCCAATTTGTCTTGCATTAAATATTTTGCAATTTCTTGATTGTGTACTTGTTTTATAAAATAGTTTACGGGTAATCTATATTCTTGAAAATTTTCAAATAGAGTTATAAATAATTCTGAAAATGAACTTGATATTAAAATATCAAAATTTACAACTTTAATCAATTCAATAGTTGTCAACCTAATATTGTATCCATATAATGTAATGATTTTACCAAAAGATTTTGCAGATGATTCTAATGGTTGATGATGTTTATATTTATTTAAAATTAATTTAAACATGTATAAATCATTTGATTCCAATATTGTATTCATAAAATTGACAAATATATGTTTGTTTACTGGTGTTATAGTTGATGGAAATAAATCAATTACCAATTGCCCATATATTTCCGATTTTTTCATTTTAACAATTTTATAAATTAATCCAGCAAATAAACTTTGTTCCAATTGTAAACCCAATTGTTTAAATAGTAAATTTGATAAAAAACAACTTGCTTTATATTGTTGATCTGTAATTTCCAAATGAGTATTATACATGAATCCATTTGTATATCTCTGATCTTTTGGAAATTGTAAAAACTTAACTAAATGTAACGGTGAACCACTACCAATTAATTTTGTATGAATACAATTTTCAGATATTAAATACATTAATTTATCAATGTTACCATATTCTATTAATATTGAATAAAATGGTTTCTCTGTAAACAGTGTTGTTTTTCTTTCCTTATCTCTTTTACTCTCTTTAAAATTATAATTGTTGATTCTTGATTCCAATTCCATTATAAATTTTGAATCATCTAATTGATCTCTATAATAATAACATTCCATATCAAACATTTTAATGATTTCTTTTTTAAATGTTTGATATACAATTTTAAATATATCCATTGGTAATTCTGTCCATTGTAATAAATATTCTAAACTTGATCTTTTAAATACTATATAATATTTTAATATTTCTATTCCATCATTGTTATTGCTATTGTTATAGTTATTATTATCGTTATTACTGTTATTTATATATTTATTATATTGATTTAATTTTTCAATTAACATTGATTGATTTTTATTTTTTAATATTAATGTTAATGGATAATCATAATAATTATATCTAATATTTAATCTATCTTTATTAAATTCTGTTATATGTTGAAATATTAATTTTGATATTACTATATTATTGAAAACCTTTGAATATAATTTATACATTGTCATTGTTGTTTTTTGTGACAAAAAATGAAAAATGATCAAAAATTTGAAAAAAAGATAAAAAAAATTGAAAAAAAATAAAAATTTTGAGAAATATCTATTATAATTTATTTATTTAAATTTACATTTTCTAAAGTTCACCATGTAAATCTGTAGATTTATCAATTACAGTATCGGTTTTAAATAAAAGTTGACCATTTGATGGTTTAAATTTATAATTTTCATTTGTTAAATATTGAATAATATAATCATTTTTTAATGTTGAAAATTTGTAAATGTAGAAATGAATTTGATTGTAATAACAATCTTGTTTATCTTGATCAATTGATGAAAATAATTGAAATTGTTTAAATTGATTTCTTGAACATAACATATCAATTAATAATTTACTATTTAATCTTACTGCTAACAATACCAATGATTCAACGATACTTTTATTTGCTTGAATAATTTTATATGTTGAAATTAAATTGAAAATTGTATTGATTGAATTTGAATTAATTTCATCAGTATCACTACCATCACCAATACATAGTGTATTATATAAAAGTGAATTTAATATACTTGTTACTTTTAAATTGCATGCAGTTTGTTTTTGATTTTGTTTTGATCTTCTTGTTTCTTTAAGTGTATCACAAATTTTATTTGTACCAAATAATATTCCATTTAAATAACCAAAATTTAAATTTAATTTATTTAAATTAAACTTAATTGAATAAATTTTTGTTATAAATTCTGAAATTTGCAAAGTTGTTTTACGATTATAATTTAGTTGGCCAATTATAAAATTATTTTGAATTGTTTTTGTTGAGGTTGCATTATTTTTATAAAATTTAAATGAATTGATAATGTATCCCAATATTTTATTATAAATTTCATCTTTAACACCATCACCACTACCACTGATACCAGTTGAAATAATGAAATTTGATAACCATTTTTTAGCCACAACTGGATTACAATATACCCAATATGATAATTTATAAGTATCATTTTCATTATTTAAATTTGCAATAAAATTTTCTTGAATTTTAATGAAAACACGTTGAAATATTTCTTGTTGATTATTTTCCATTGAAAATATTAAAAGATTAACCAATTCCCAATATTTAATAGTACCATTTAAGTTTGTAGGTATTATTGGTTCAGAGAAATATCTATCCAATAATAATTCCAATAATTGTGAGTGACCTAGTAGACTTGTAGTTTTAATTGATTTAATATCTGGACGCTCATTTTGAAATTTTGATAAATAATGTTCAACAATTGACAAACGATCAGATAAAATGAAATGAGAAAGATTTCTAATTGATACATGATTTGAACCAGATGAATTAATTTGATTTATATAGGGAATGTCAATATAATTTGATTCGTCTTCTAACCAATATCCACAATGTGCTAATTCATTTACAAGATTAACATCACTTTTATTTGTTAATTTACCACACCAGTGTTTACACATTGTTGATATTTTAAAATCAAATGTTTTTAACCACCATCCATGAGTTTTTAACAAGTATAATGCAATCTCTGGAAAACATATGATTCTACTTGAATATTTTGAACCATCTAAATAAATTGGTTTACAATTTTCAAATAGTACCTTTACCAATTCCAATAGCGAACATTGAATTAGATCACTTGGTGAAATTTGAAATGATTCCAATGTTTTAACAGATATACCATAACCATATAACAATACAACTAGTGATGATGTTGACGTATATGATCTATTTGATGATGATGCTTTATATTTTGCCAATAGTAATTTGAGCAAGTATAAATCTGAATTTCTAAGAATACATTTAAATAGTTCGCTCATTGGTTGAACTGTACCAGATACATCTTTAATGTATGGTGATTTATGAACCAATGTTTTTGGTAATAAATTTACCAAAATTTGACCATACACTTGAGATTGTTTATTTAATACAACTTTTTTTAACCAATTGATAACTGTTGGTAATGGTATTTCAATGTTTAATCCAATTAAATAATTGTACATTACTGTTGATTTACTCATTTGTTCATCGGTAATTGAATTTGGTATAATTTCATCTTGTTGTAATATTGATTCCAATTGTTTATTCTTGTTGAATAATGTAAAATTTGGTATATGATTACCTTGAATTTCTTTTACATTTATCCAACCATTGGAAATTAGGTAATCTAATCTTTCAATATTACCATTTTCGATCAATATTGAATATAATGGTGGTTGTTTCTTTGTTGATACATTGTATTTAGTTTCACCGGAATTTCTTTTACTATATTCAATCTCTTGATTAAAACTTTGTTTATATTTAGATATTTCATTGGAAAATAATTTAAATATAAATTTAAATATTTCAATTGATAATTCATTCCATTTAAATAATTCTATTAAACATAATTTATTAAAATTTATATAATGTTTAAATATTTCATTGTTATTGTTGAGGTTATTGTTGAGGTTATAGTTTATTATATATTTATTATAATTGTCTAATTTTTCTATTAACATTGATTGATTTTTAGTTTTTAATATTAATAATAATGGAAATTGATAATAGTCATATCTAACACTTTTGTTATTGATATTGATTTCTGGTATAAATTGAACTATATGATTCCATATTATTTTGTTTTTTAATATCTTTTTAAATAAGTTTGATGTTATATCTGATGTTAATGTTGGTGTTGTGGATGATGTATCCATAGTGTTGGTTTGATGGGAGTAAGTTGTGAATAAAAAATGAAAATTAATAAAAAAAATAAATAAAAAATCAGTTGGGAAAAAAATCAGTTGGGAAAAAAATAAAAAAATCTTTTTTGTGTATTACACAAACATGTGATCTATTTTTATTATCTATCAAATAAACCACCTAGACGTATACCATTAAAATTAGATGGAAATACAATTGTATGTGATGATAATTCACAATGGCATGAAGTGTACGCACCAGCATCAAATAACACGATCAAAAAGAAAATTTTTTGCTGGTCCAATTTCGCTTTTTACGCAAATTAGATGTTGTTGGTTTTGTTATTATTGTAATTGGAGTCTGTAAAACCTCTGCAGTACCAATTGATTATATTAATAGAAGTGGACATTATAGATCAGGGAGTAGATCTTTTTTTCTGTATTTGGCAGTTTCTGTAGTTTCGTCACCGTTGTTAGATGGTGTTGCAACTTTGTCAATTTGTGGTCTTTTCATATTGTAGTTTTTAGAAGAAGAGGGAGTTGTGGAGGTGAAATTATAAGAGGGTTTTGCAGGTGTTTTGCAGTGGGTTGCTATGTTATTGAGGGGGTGATCACCAAATAATTTGTCAATTTCGTCGATGAATTGGGTGGTTTCTGTATGTTTATTTGGTGAGTTTAATGTAGTTGATTGTGTTATTGTTGTAGTTGTTGTATTGTTACTGTTTTTTTTAGGGTTGCAGAGTGGTGGGAAAGTTTCGTTTGAGGTGATATCTATTGTATTTACTTCATTTAACGAGTTAATAATAGAAATATTTGTGTCTTTTTCAAGGGAGGATCGTGATTTATTGAGTAATTCAATTTGAGTGTTGTATGCTTTAATACTTTCTTGTATTGCAAGATCAGTGTTGTTTTGTTTGTTTTTGCTATTCTTATATTGTAACTAAACCAAGCGGATTTGTAGTTTTGGTTAATTAGGTTGATCTTTTGATCAATTAGAGCGAATATACTGTATATTTTTTATAATTTTGATTGTGATGATGTTATCGGGGTAATATATGAGAGGGGATCGTTTTTTATTGATGTGGCGATTGGTGATGAATGTATATCGCTTGTGTTATCCATTTTGTCCCAGTCTGGTATTGGCTTTGAATCTGATTGTACATGTGATGATATGGTAGAATGGTGAGGTTGTTGTTGGACGAACTAGTGGTAATGTATTATGTTGGTCGATGATTGATTTTAGTTCATCTTCTGTTGCTTTAACTGTTAAGATGTTCTTTTTGAGAGTGTAGTTTGCTAAGTGGATGTATGCCATTGATAGCATTGCATTTGACTAGTTCATTGATTCGGTCTTCAGATTTAAATATAAATTGAAGGAATATTTGTTGTTTTCTTACAATTATGATCTTGTTGTGTACAGCAAGTGGTGTAGGTTCAGGACGTGCGTCGTAAGGAATTGAAGCGTCTGCTTCGGTAATCCATTTAGTTTCGAGTGGTTGTCTTATTAATGACATTGAAGGTGTTGTTGATGATGGTTTTGTGCTTTTATTATCAGTTGTAACTGTTAGTGGGTCAGTGAGTATATTATTTGAATGAATTTCGTTTTTATCTGTATCGTATGATGGAATGTTGGTTATATTGACATCAGTCATTGTTGAGATGTATATGTATTGATAGTTCTTGCAGGAGCCCAAAAAAATTTTTTTTTTTTTTTTTTTTTTTTTTTTAATTTTTAAAAAAAAAAGGAAATTTTTTTTAAAAATTTTAAAAAAATTAATAAAAAAAAAAATTTTTTGTTAATTTTTTTTTTGGTTTTTCACTCTTGAAAATCAAAAGGCTATTTTTATTAAAATGTTTAACCAAAGTAATATCCAAATAAATTGATTCTGAAAGTTTAGATTCCAAGCATGGTATGTCTCCAATGTCTGCGTTTGTTATCCATTGTGGTACACTTTTGTTTTGTTTTTGTTTCTTTCCTAAGATCTTTTTGATCTTTAAAGTTTTGAGGGCATTTTAAAACGTGATTTTTATAGTTTTTTTGTTTTGTTTTTTTTTGTTTTTTTTTTTTTTTTTTTTTTTTTTTTTTTTATTTTTTTTTTTGTGTATTTTTTTTTTTTTTTTTTTTTTTTTTTTGGGTGGGCACCCCACGGGTAATATAATTT
>JABXES010008909.1:0-13256 GCA_013375695.1 Dictyostelium brefeldianum | reverse complement strand
CTCGGGTTTTTTTTATAACTTCACGATTATAATTAAATAAATTTTTGGGTTTTTTTTTTTTTTCTATAAAAAAATAAAAAATTAATAATTTTTTTTTTTTTTTTTATTTTTTTTTTTTTCAAAAAAACAGATTTTTATTTTTTTATTTACAGTTCATTTGAATATTCAAACTTTTTTTTTAAAATTTAATAAAAACTAAAAAGGATGAATGAAGATAATGAAGAATCATTAATAAACACATTTTCATCAAATGAATTTAATACAAAATCATGGATAAATCAATTATTAAATAATAGTATAACAAATAATAACAGTAATAGTTTAATAGATCAAAATAATATTAAAATTGAAACAGATATAGAGAATATATTATCATCATCACTATCTAAATTACAATTATATCAAATTGAATTAAATATTAGTTTAGAGAATATTACAAGTGAATCATTATTAATTGTACCAAAATCAATTAGAGAAGTAGATAGAATTAGAAAAGAGAGTATACAACTAAAGAATAAAATCAAATCAATATCAAATAAAATTGAAACAATGAGTAATAAACAAGTAAATACAGAATCACGAGAAACAGTATCACAAATTGAAAAACTTGATCTTGTTAAACAACGTATGGAAATTTCAATTCGTTCATTAAAAGAAGCAGAGAAACTATTATCATTTTCAAAACAAGTTGATCAATTGTTTAGTTCAAATGATTACCTTATGATATCAGATAAGTTAGAAGATGTAAAGCAATCATTGTCCGTCCTATCAGATGTACCAGAGTTTAGAGAACAATCAAAGAAATTCAATATCTATCAAGACCGTTTAGAGCAACAGTTAAAACCTATATTAGAACAGTCATTCAATTCACGTGATTTAGACGGCTGTAAAAAGTATTTAAAGATATTTCAAAACATTCAACGTAAAGATAAATTCTTTTCATATTATAATCAAGTTAGAATTGACCCTTTGAAATTATTATGGTATCAGTATAGTGCATCTTCCTCACCTTCATTCAACAACTGGTTATCAAAATTCTATGATGAAGTATTAATAATGATAAATAGTGAATACAACTGGTTATCTGGTTTATGTCCATTAGATTATGTACAAGTATTAGAGAATTTAATAATTTCACTGTTCACCACATTGGTAAATCAAAATGTTGCCTCTAGAATTGATGCTGCCATAGCAAATCAAAATAACGGCCCAATCAAAATTAACGAGCTATTAACAATTTATAAAACAACTTGTCTATTCATTAAATCATTATCACCAATATTTCCAAATATATTAGTATCATCAAATAAGAGTAGTGGTAGTGGTAAAGATCATTTAAAATTATTCAAAGTTATATTGGAACCATATAAATATTTTCAAAATAAGTTTAGTGAATATGAAATTAAATCACTTAAAGCACAATTGACAACTGTTTTACCAAGTGGTGGTAATAGAAAACAAGGTGATTTTGGTACAATAATTAAAAATGTAGAAACTCAATTAATTCCAAAACTATTTCAAATGGCACAACAATCAATTGAAAGATTCTTTGATTTCACACATACAACTGATATTGATTCATACATTACAATTGTACAAAATCAATTATTTACAGAATTTTCAAATATATTAAATGATACCATAAATGAATTAAAGTTTATATCAGGATTATCAACAAATTATATAATTGGTAGTAATGGTCAATTTCCAAATTTTACAAGTGTTGGTCTAACTGGTACTGTTGTTATTGGTGGTACAAATGTAACATCACCACCAATTAGTAAAGATATTAATTCAATTAAAGGTCATTCAAGATCATCATCAACAGGTAGTAAAGATTTACCAGCAACTTCAGCAACATTACAAAATTGGGAATATTTTCAAGGTGCAATGAATTTATTACAATCAGTACACAATTTGTTAATTAAATTTCAACAGTTTGATAATTCACTACACTTGGGTATAGTTCATTATTTATCAAATGAAAATGGTGATCAATTTACAAGCAATATTAGAAACTTAATATTGGGTCAAGATTTAACAAAATTACAAAAACTTCAACAATCAATTCACATACTTGAAAATAAAGTATCAACTAGTGGTAATGGTGGTATTATAATGTTGAATGAATCATTTAATAAAATATCAAGAGTAGTTTCTGTAGTTCAACATTTTGTATATGAAACAATGATTTATTTCATTAAAACAAAGTTGAAAGAGTTACCAAAAATTGTATCAAATGAATGGAATAATACAAGTGGTACTGGTACTGGTAGTGGGTTATCATATATATCACAAATTACCGATCATTTATTAACTATACCACAACAATTAGATCCATATTCAGAAGAAGAATTAACTAGATTCTCTTTAACAACTTCAATTTCATATCCAATTAAAACAAATTCACAAATTGAAAATGAATTTTTCCAAAATTTAATAATACAATATCAAAAAGAGAAACAACAAGATGATGAATTATTAAAGAGTGGTGATGGTGATGGTAATGGTAATAGTGGTGAAGATGATGATGATGATGAAGATCAATTGGAAGGTATTGCACATCAATGGATTACAATTGTAGCTAAATCAACCGAAAAATTATTCTTGCAAACAATTGTTGAAATTATAACATTAAGTGAACAATCATGTATTCAGTTAAGTAATGATATTAGTTACTTGTTTAATGTATTATCTGCACTTGGTGTTAGTCCTGAATCATTATTATTAAAAACACAACAATTATTAGAAATGAATCGTGAATCATTTACAAATTATTATCATCAATTACAACAAACAACAAATCAACAACAACATCAATTATCAAATGCAGAAAAGAATATTTGTAATTTAATTGCTAAAATGAGAAATATAAGATAACGATAATGATAATAATAATAAAGATATTTATCCTTTTTTCTTTTATTTACATAAATGATGTTGCTCTTTGTATTAATGATCTACCTATAATATTTGATGCAAATGACGCTGCTGCATTTGATACATTACTATTTGAACATTTATAAAATCCAACAATATTCGCAAATGCTAATGAAATTGCTACAATAGGTACTGTGTAATGTGTATAAAGTATTAGTATAATGTATGCAAATGTATATACTGTTGTATAGTATAGTGATATATTATTATAACTTACTTAATATCCAAATAAATTGTAATGAAATTATACACTTTAAAAAGAATAATATCCAAAATAGAGGTGCAACGTATAATGATGACCAAAATATAATTGATTCTATAGGATTGTTTTTTCTACCTTCAGCACTTTCAAAATGCCATCTATCATTTCCATCAATATCAGATACAACACTCCACCATCTTAAACCAACTAATAAACGACCAGATACATTTTTAACCATCCAAAAATCAAAACTTAATAACAATATATTAACTATGAATGCCATAATGAAACCAAATCCCAATGAATTTGAAAATAGGTATAATAAAATAGGTGTTACTTTAAACAGTACATGAACTGTGCATGTTAATGGATGAGTTAATCCTTTAAAAAATTGAATTGTTTTATTATAACCACTAATATTACCACTACCGCTACCATTATTAACACCATTATCATTTAAATCTACATTATTTATATCTATTACACTACTTCCACCACCACTACCAATACCACCATTTTTATTACCTGTACCAATCTTTCCACTACTAATTATAGGTGCATCACTTTGTAAAAATGGTGTACTATCCATTATACTTCCATTACTTATACCACTAACATCTTCTGTAAATCCATAATCATTTACTTTTGACATATTCCACTATTATAATACTATGTTACTATTATTAAACTATATACACACTATATTTTCATTTATAAATTAAATAATGAAAAGTTAAATTATAAAATTATTTTTTTAAAAAAAGAAAAAAAATAATTGCGAAAAATAAAAATAAATCAAAAGAATTTTCAATTTTTTTTTATTATCAAAAATAAAACAAACAAACAATGAAGAATAATTTCCATTGTGTAGTTTTGTTGGTATAACATTCAACAGTCATTGGGATTTGAATAATAAATTAAACAACATGTTTAATCTATTATTAATCCTTGTGGCCTTGGAAGTAACCAACAAAAAAACCTAAATGTAATTATTCCAAATAATTGAAAATAAAAATGAATAGAAAATATACATGTTTATTAATTATTATTACCCTTTTCAATCTGATCTTTTAAATAACCACGATATACACTCGAAGGTTGGGGTGACATTAAAAATTTGTTAACTGCCAATCTACTTGATTTACATGGTAATGATTGAGAACAATACTTTTCAATAAATAAAAATGATATTTTTATATCATTTTTATTAATTTGAAATTTGGGTGAATTTGAAAATTTGAAATAAAATTTAGTGTCATCGTCAACTGATGGGTCATCTGATTTGTCATCTTGATTATCTTGATTGTTGTTTGTATATTTTAAAAAATATTTTGTAATAATTGACATCATGATTGATACACAATTTGATTTACCAGTTGTAGAATGAAGTAGAATTTTAAGGTTTTGATTTTCCAATAATTTTGAAATTAAAAATTGTTCAGCCAATGGTAATTGAAAGTATAAATCATTTTTACCAATTTTACCTTCTCTAATTGGTAAATGTAAATAATTTGATTTCTTTTCTAAATCTTCACCTTCAACTTCACTTACAATTCCTTTATATACAATTTCTGAACAATTTAAAATTACATCAAATTTATTCCATATATTTACATTTAAACAACCAACTGAACTACTAATATAGAAATTAGTTTCACCAACTTTATCAATTTCATCCATTTCGTTGCTGTTGGTGGTATCTGTATTTTCTGTTGTTGTTGTTGTTGATAGATCAATTGAATTAATTTTTGAATTTAAAACTAAATCTTCAATATAATCTGGTAAGTAATCTTGATTTTGTTGTAATATTTCTTTATGGTTTTCCCAAAATAGTTGAGGTGTTAATCCATATGACCATTGCTCTTCATCATCTCCAGCACCTTGAACATATTGACGATACGATGGATGACCTTCTCTTAGGTGATCAGAACATGATACAAGATACAATGGATAAAATGAAAGATCATCAGGATTAACAATTGAATCTGACCATTGTAATATAGATTCTGTACATATCCAAATTGGACGTAACGGTTTCAATACACTTTTACCATACCCATTTAAATCTGCACCACATCCTAATAATTGATCAACAAATTTATCAACCACTTTCTTTTTAATTTGATCTTTTTCACTTTGTGATACCCATGATGGCATATTTAAATTTGTATCCCATTCACCAAGTAGTTCTTCAGTGACAATTCCTTGTTTCTTTTTAATTTGTAATAATGCTCTATTGATTACACATGTCCAAATTGGAATTGTTCTACTGAAAGAATCTGGAAACTTTTTACCTTTTCTTGTTGAATCAATAATAATTGCACCATTTGATTTTGTGATGATATCTAGTAAATGTAAATTTAATCTATTTATACTAAACATCCAATTACCATAATGACCATCTGTAGATTTGAAATAGACTTTTGCATCGAATTTCTCTGAATACCATAAACCACATCTTAAATTTGCAATCAATGGTAATCCACCATACAATGAATCAACTACTCTCTTTACATATTCTGAATCATGATAAATTGATTGTAATCTATTAAATACTCCCAATTCACCCTTAAATACTATTCTACTAGTCTTAGCTTTTGAATGATATGACATGTCAGGTTATCTCTCTCGCGAAACAATGAGTAAACTTTAATCTCGTCACAAAAACACAATTTTATGACAACAAATTTTTAAAAAAACGAGTTTTGTGTGTATTTTGTTGTGTGAAAATTAGCAAACCCAAATTTAAATATCTATATTATGATTTTTATTTGAACGCAAAAAAATAAAATATCTACTATTACACCGGTTGAAAAAAAAAATAATAGGTGAAAATCCAAATTATTTATTTAAATATCTATAAATCTTTTTTTTTTAAAAAATTAAAAAAAAATTAAAAAAAAAAAAAAAAATTGAATTTTCTTTGCAAAATTTTATTTTATTTCAACAACACAAAAATTTTAAAATATATCTTTTTTTATATATTTTTGACATCTTCCAAAAATCACCCACAAAAATCACATATTCAAACTAAAAAATTTAAAATCTTTAAAAGTAAGTGTGGTTGATTTTTTTAAAAAATAGGTACAGACATCTGCTGCAAAAAAACACAAAAAACAATAAAAAAAAATAAAAAAATAAAAAAAAGTATAAAACACAAAATTAGAAGGTGGTATTAACATTTTTTATTTTTTAAACTTTTTATTTATTTACAAATACACAAAGAAGAGCATACATTTATAATATATTATTGTTATAACACGTGTATATGTAATAACATTATTACAACTAAAGAATGGGATTTACAGTAAGTTGTTAAATGTGATATTATAATTTATTCGTTATAAATACTAATATTATCATACAGTTATTAGAGGATGTAATAGAGACAGATGTAATTTCATCAAAAAAGTATAATTCAAATGTACATACATTGATTAATCTTAGATCATCATTGATAAGTACAATGGAAACATCAAAAAACTTTATAAATCAAAGTGAATCATTTGTAGCATCTTCATTCATATTGGCAAGTGATTTCAATAGAATTGGATTACAATTTCCTGATATTTCAGTTATGTCAACTTCATTGATTCAATTTAATAAAGAAGTAAATCAATTATTACCTCAATCATTAGTATGTATACATACATTCACATTCACATTCACATTCACATTCACCTTCACATTCACATTCATTCAAATATACTAACAAACACTATCACAAACACATAAACAGAGAGAATGTAAATTTTTATTAGATTATACATTAGAGAATGGTATACCATTTGATCATTCAGAAATATTTAAAAGTTTAAAAGTTGAAATGGATAAATTTCTAGTTGAATCAAATATACAGAGAAAAGAATTGAGAACATTATTATTAAAATATTCAAAATCATCTTCAGATAGTACAAATGATAAAATTGCAAGTACAATGGCAAAATTAAATCAATCAATTTATCAATATGAAAAATATCAAATGTTGATAGAAAATGAATTATCGGAATTTGTAACTAGAAAACATGAATTTTTATTTAATCTTTCAAAAAATGTAATGTACCCTCATTCATACACTCATACTCATACTCATAGTCACTAACAGAACCTTACCTTTCAACAGATTATAAATTTACATCAATTAGTTCATTTTGGTAAAACTAAATTATTATCAACTTCATCAGATCAAGAATTAAAAGTACAACCATCAACAACACCACCACCAACACCAACTTTTACATTTTCAAATTTACCACCACAAAATTTTAAAGATTTATTAGATATGCCAATTTATTTGAAAGCATTTAGAATATTTTCAGAAAAACAACATTGTTTAGAAAACTTATTATTTTGGTTAGATGCAAATACATTAAAAGAATTGGAGGTTAATCAATATCCAAGAAATAGAGTTAGATCTTTATTTTTAAATATTTATGGTAATTACATTATTAAAGATTGTAATTATGAAATTAATATTGATTCAGAGTATGTATTGTTTAAAAATGAATAGTATTTGTATAAATATAAATACTAATTTTACTATTTAACCTTCATACAGTTCAAGAGTATTAATTGAAAATAGAAAAAATACAGTTGATGAAGATTTACCATTTTTCTCAAGTTTGGTATTGGCAGTTGAAAATGTTTATACAATTTTAAATTTATCAATGTTTCCATTGTTTTTACAAAATCCATTATATCATGCCGCATCAACATTAACAAAGAGTATGGCATCACCAATTGATTCGTGTCTTTCAGAGAATAGAGGTGTATTTCATTGTATAAACTCAATTGATTCAATAATTAGAAATCCAATTACAATTGAATATTTTATTTTGTTTTTAAAACAATTGAATCCACATCAATCAAGTTTGGCATTTTCAAGTGGTAGTAGTAGTGGTAATGGTAATGGTATGACAAATAGTAATAGTAATAATAATATATCTGGATTAATGTCACATCAACATCATCAATCATCATTAACAAATAGTAGTGGTAGTAATGGGCTAGATGGAAGTGGTGGAAATGGTAATAATAATAATAACAATATAGTACCACCATTAGCATTATCATTATCACCAAAGTTATTACCATTAATTACACCATGGTCAATTAATCAAAATACACAATTCGAAATTATAAATATGATTTCATTTTATTTGGAAATTAATAAATTTAAAGATAGTGAAGAATCGTTATTGGACAATTATGCAATTGAAATTTATGATATCTATTTGAAACCAGGTTGTGATAAACAAATTACCACTATTATATACACTCAAATTCAAGATATGATATCAAGTAAATCTGTAACTAAAGATATGTTTAAAAATGTTGGTCTTGATGTCCTCCTCCACATTTCAAATACCTACTTTCAATCATTTTTAAATTCAAATATTTGTAAAGAAATGCTTCAACGTGAAGAGAAAATGAAAAAGTATATAGATCGTGAAGAAAAGAAGAAACAAGATCCAAAAATTGATTTACAATTTGAATTGATTTTAAAAGAGAAATTTAAATTGGTTATACCAAATTATAAAAATTATTTAACAACATCAAACAATAATAACAATAATAATAGTAATAATAATAATAGTAATAATAATAGTGTAAATAGTAATAACAGTAACAATAGTAGTAATGGTAATAGCAATAATACACATAAATTACAACAAACAAATTTATCATCATCTTTAACAAGTATTTCAAATAGTAATAGTGGTAATTCAAGTTCAAGTAGTGGTGGTACAAGTAAATCAGTTAATTCATCACCAAGTTTATCATCAACATCATCAGCAGGTGAAAGAATTAGGAGTGGGGTTGTACAAATGTTTTCACCAAGTTTAACAATGTTATCAATTGGTGGTAGTGGAAGTAGTCATTCAAGTTCAACATCAACAACACCATCAGTACCTGCTTCACCATTATCATCTGGTATACCTGGTACTGTATCACCAAGAATTTCAAATGATCAACCATTACAATATCATCAACCATTACCACAAATACCACAACAACATCATAATAATAGTCACCATCATCAACAACAACAACCATCACTATTGGATGAACCAAATGAATTATTTGCATTCATTTTAAATGATTCAGGTTGGTTAGATGCATTTAAAAAATATGTAAAACATGAAAAATGTGAAGAAATTTTATTGTTTTGGTTAGAAATTGATTCATTCATTAAACAACCAAGATCATTTAATAAATCAACTACAGCAGTTAAAGTAGCATATAATATATACGAAACATTTATACGTGAAGGTTCACCATTGGAAGTGAATATAGAATACGATATTAGAGCACAATGTAAACAATCTATCACAAATAAAAGCGAAGATGAAATTGATGAAGCCTTCAAATATGCTGCTCAATCTGTATTGGAAATGATTAGAGTTGGTTCTTATAAAAACTTTTTAAAATCAAATCTTTATAAAGATGTTTGTTCACAATTGGGTGATCCAACTAAAACCAAAAATAAAAAAAGATAAACAACCAATTCGTTCAGTCATAAACAACAACAAATAAAATAATAACAATAATAACAAATAAACAAATAATCAAAATATAAAATAACAAAAACATAAATAAAGAATATAATTTTAAAAAAAGAATGAGGATGTGAAGTTTTATTACTATTGATTTCACGTAAAATATGTGAGAAATCTCCTAATCTGTTAAAGTGATCGTAATTTCATGATTCTTTAAAATGCAAGAAAGTAAAAAAAAAAACTTTTTTATTAGGTAATTTTGTAATTGTGCAAGATAATATTGTATTTGTAATATGGATAGTGTAAGAGTAAAAGCTCTATCTTCAACATCATGTGTAAATAGATCATTTGAATTGAAATTTCCCATTGAATTACAAGGTGTAATTGAATCATTAGAAGTATGTGTATTTTTATGATAAATAGAAATAAATTTTAATAATTAATTGACTTTTTATGTATAAAAACACAAAATTTATTTAAGATTATTATTTTTTCCACCAATTAATACAGAAATTGTAAATACTGATAATAAAATACTTTGGAATAAACCAGTTTTTAAATTTAACATTGAACTATCACCATTTAAAACTTGTTTAATAATTTTTATCATTTTTGATGACATTAACAATTGAAGTAATATTAAATAATAATTGTTTAATTTAATTGAAAGATATGTAAAACATATCATTTGAGCAACGTATATTAAAATATAATAATATGCAGATAGTCTTTCACCCAATAAAATTGCAATTGTTATGATTCCTGCACGTTTATCTTCTTTTAAATCTCTATGATAATTTCCTTGAATTAAATGAAGTACACCCAATACTACCAATGGGAAATAACAAGATACTGCATATTCAAAATTAAATAATGATAACATTTCACCAGTATTTAAATAATAAACAATAAGTACTTCAATATAATATGGTATTACTATTACAATATGACCAATTCCAACATGTTTTGAATGTGTATATGCAAATGCTAAAACTATATAACCAACATCCATATAAATTACATTTAAAAACATTGAATTATCATTTAAATAAAAATACAATACACCCATTGTAAACAAATTTATATAAAATGAATAATAAGTAAATTGAACCAATTCTTTAACAGTCATTTTTTCAAATAATGTTCTATCAACTGCAGTTTCTTCAGTATCAACACCTGCCATATAATCATAATATGTATTTACTTGACAACTAATACAATATGCAGTAAAGGTTATTATTGTACTAAACATTGACCCAATTAAACTAAATTTACCAGTTTGTATAAATGATATTGACGCAATTAAAAACACCAAAATCATTGAAAATAAAAACATTTTTGTTCTACATGATATTAAATATTTACTAATTATATTATTTTTATCCTTTAAAAAGGGTATATCATTACCATTTATCATTTTTTTATTTGTATTATATTCAAACTTTAATTAATTAAAAAAAGCACCCAAAATTAAATATCTTTTTTTGTAGGGTTAAAAATAAATTTAATTTAAAATATATTGATAACTAATTATTTGTATAGACCCCTATAAAGGTTATTACATATTATAGATTAAATTTGCTTATGTATGCGTGTGGGTTTTTTTTTTTAAAAATTGTTCTAACTTAAACCTTATTGTGTTTATTATTAGTACATTAAAATAATAACGATGTTTAAACTTGAGATTGGGAATAAACTATGGTTACACCAAATTTTAAAACAGGTTTTTAAATTAAACATTACACTATCTTTTAAAAAGTTAATTTATTTTTATTACCATTAGTGGTAATTGGTAAAACGGTGTTATAGATTAAACAGTTAAATACATATCACAACTCGTTGTAAATTACCAGATAGTATTTTATTAATTTTTTACCATAACATAAAAAAAAAAAAAAAATTTGTGGATAAAAAAAAAAAAAAAATTAATTATATTTATACATTTTTGTTATCGCCAATTATTTAAATTTTTGTCGATTAAATATATATTATAAGGTTGCACTATAATGAATTCAATATGTTTAATATGAAGAATTGGAATAATTTATTAAAAAGGCTTGTATTTATTTATAACGAATATTTAATCATTATTGGTGATAAAACAATTCATATAATTAGTTTTCAAAATACTGTAGATTTTTAATTTATTATTTAATAATTTAATTAATTTAAGTAAATTTTCAGATTTTATAAATTAGGATTTTTTTATTAGTGATAAATATTTAAAAGTTTTTATATTAAAAATTACTGATTACCATATTTTTTGGACTTAAGTTTTTATTTTTAAGATATTAAAATTGAAATTGAGAATAATATAAGGGTAACAATGGAATAGTGATGTTTTCAAATTTAACATTGTACTATCTTCTTTTAATAACGATACAATTATTTTTATCATTAATGGGGATATTGTAATAGGTAATAATAAATAGGTATATTTGAAATTAATTGATAAATAAATAAAATATAACAATTGTACTAGATATATAGAGCAGTAGTAGTAAGGTGAATAAGTTTCACCCAATTCAATTGCAATTGTTGAAATACCAGATAGTTTATCACTCCTTAGGTCTCTTTGATAATTACCTTGAATTACATGAAACACACATAATAACATCATTGGTGTATAATGAGATATTGAATATTCTTCATTGAATAAATTAATACAATATTAATATAAAATGGTATTACTACTACAACATGACCAAATCCAATATATTTTGAAGGTGTATATAAAAATGCAATTACAATTAACCCGACATCCATATAAAGTATATTTAAAAACTTTGAATTATCATTTAAATAACAGTACAATATTACCAACATTATTAAATTTAAATAAAATGAACAATATATAAATTTAATTAATTTGTTTATTGACATTTTTTCAAATAATGTTCTATCAATTGAAGTTTCTATAGTGTCTACACCTGTTTTGTAATCATAAAATGTATTCATTTGACAACTAATACAATATGCAGTTAATGACATTGTTGTACCTAATATTGATGATATTAATTGTATTTTTCCCCCTGTTTCTACATATGATATAACCATTACTGTTAATGTCATTATAATTGGAAATATTGCCATTTTTAATCTACATGATATTAAATATTTATTTATTAAACTACTATTATTCTTTTCTAAAAAAAATATATCATTATTATTCATTTGTGTTGTTTGTTTGTTTAGAAATAATCATTTTTTTATTATTTTTTTATATTATAAAATTAACGCTAAATAATTAGGTTTAAAAAAAAGGATACTTGTGGTTAATCTTATAAATTTTTTTACAACTAATTATCTATAACCATTTCTAAACTAAAATTTAGCGTTTTACTTGTGTAGTTTATATGTTGTTTTACTAATTAAAAGGTTTAATCTTGTGTGTTTTTTTTTAAAAGATTGAAATAAAATAAAAAGTGCGTAATGTTGTGTTTATGTTGTTTTTTTATTTTATTTTTATTATTATTATTTTATTTATTATTACTTGTTATTGTTATTATTGTTTTTGTTATTGTTATTATTGTTACTATTTTGTATATAATTTATTATTGTTTATTATTTATTTTCTCTTAATTTTTCCTTTAATCTTGTGGTTAATTCTTATC
>JABXES010008904.1:0-13256 GCA_013375695.1 Dictyostelium brefeldianum | reverse complement strand
AAAAATAAAAAATAAAAAATTTTTATTAAAAAATTTTTTTTTTTTAATTTTTTTTTTTTTTTTTTTATTTTTTTAAAATTTTTTTAAATATTTTTTTTTTTTTTTTTTTTTTTTTTTTTTTAAATTCAATTTGTTTTATTTATTTATTAAATAATTTATGTGATCCTTCTTCGAGTAATTTTTGATTATTTCCAACTATTTTAGATAATTAGAATTTAATTTTAGTATTTTATTGGTCATATGATTGAGTGTAAATAATAAATAATATAATACATACTAAATTCAGTTACAAGTGAACCATTAGCATAAAACTCAAACCTTGGGACTTCTGTAATTTGACGTGGATGTAACGGAATTTTCTCTACATCAACTTTTAAATAACGAATAGATGGATATTTCTCTGCTTGTCTAGATACATATGGCGAAATTGATATACAATCACTACACCTATAGGTAGGTATGTTTAATTAATTGATTAGGAATATACACTAATATATACATGAGTAACATTAAAAGACAAGCAAAAGATACTACTGTATATACATTGTGAGGTTGGTGTTTTTGGGGTTTGAAGATGTTGTTGGTGTTTTTTTAAAAAAAAAAGATAATTTACCATGATGCAGTATAGTATATAACATATGGTCCTTCTTTGGACACTTCTTCATCAAATCGAGGTCTACTTAAAATATAGATTACTGACATATCTTTTTGTATATTTATTTATTTATTATTATTGTATTAATTTATTTTTATAATAATGAGAAATTAAAAAAAAAAACATTGAGATATTTTTAAAAAATTTGGTTTTCAAAATTTATTAATAAACAAATCTGAGAATTAATTTATTATTACTTTTTATTTTTTATAATATTTTAAATGTAATTGTGATAATTGATTATAACCTTTATAGAGGGTATAATTTTCCATTGATTGAGGAATTGGTTGACCACTTTTCAATAATAAAATAGGCACAACAGGTTCACCATCGCTATTAAATAATTTTAAAGATTGGTTTTGATATTTGAAAAAGTAATGAGCAATATCCAATAAATTGTATCTATATATACATGTAAAATTTGTGATTTTATTAACGCCAGTATCAGATTTATAATTTTCAAATATAAATTTAATTATATCAAGTCTTTGTTTTTCAATTGCAGTTTCAATTACTAAAATTGTAATTTCTGGACCCCCACCAAAATGTTGAATTGTTTGTTTTAAAATATAATCAACTTGAACAATTGATAAATATTTAAAAATGTAACCAAATGATTCAATGAATATTCTATGGTCAATTGGTTTTGGTATATGTGATATTAATATTCCCATTATAATTGTAAATTGATTATTTTCAAAACAATATACAATATCTTCTTTAAGGTATGCTGAATAACCATGTGTGAAAGTTGGTACAAACCCAAGTAATTTACACATTGAATAAAATATAGTTTCAATTGATTCAGATTTAATTGATTCATATGTAAATGCTGAAGATGATGATGATGATTGTGCACGATTGACCACTATATTTAAAAATGGAATTGATGAAGAATCAGTTGTACCTTGTAATTCACATATATAATCAAATGTTTGAACACCATCTAATAACACTTTAGTTGATCTTTTATATTTTAAATATTTTGATAAAAATGGTGATTTTAAATCTAAATAATAAAATGTATGTAAAAATGAATTTCCCATTATACCAATTGAAAATGAAGTGTAAAGTTGATGAACGGAATCAATGTTTTCAAATGTGATATCACTGCAACATACCATTATTGAATATAATTGATTAAAAACACGTTGTAAAAATGGTACTGTTTTATTGATAATTGATTTTTCAAAATTGATTGTAAACCATTTCATAACTGAATAAATTTCAATAAACTTGAATGGATTTCTGTAAAATGATGAATCACTATCATGATACCCATTTAAAATTTCAAAACCAATTGGAACTATATTATTTATATATTGATGATCAATTTGGAACCATTCAAATTTAAATTTCTCTATTATTTGATTTGAAATTATAATTTCATTATTAAATATTGAATTTACCAAACAACTAAACGTAACAGTAGGTACTATATTGAAATCAATAATTGATGATAAGATGTCAGCACTGATAAACCCAATTTCAAAATATAATTTATTTAAACACCATAAAATTAAATCCCATGGGACAGATTTAAATCTAATTTCAACAAGGTAACCAACCAATTCTTTAATTTCATCAATTGTACAACCATCAAATACTTGTGATTCTTGAAATTGTTTATTTGTAATTTGGAAATCTACATTGGACCAATTTGGGTTCGAGTGAATAAATTTTAATGCACCAATATCACAATTTGAAATTGAGTCTAAAAAGAATATTGAAAGTAATGAAGATAAATTTGATATACCCAATTTTGAAGAATGTTTCTCCAAATATTGAATTGTTGAATATTCTTTTATTTCCAATTGACCAATTTCATGTATTTTAAAAAACTGATCATTATTTTCAACTATATATTCTAAATCTACAATTTCATCAGGTACTTGAAATTGAAATTGGTTATCTTGAAATTGAGCTGTACAACGTTGATCCAATGGTAATTTCTTTTCTATATTTTCAATATACCATTTTAATTTTGAAAATGGTTTAATTTTTAAATATTGAAATTCATTTTCATATTTTAACAATTTGAAATCAAATGAATCAATTTGTAAAATTTCATCTAAAATTGATAAATCTTTAACTTTATCAAATAGAAATACCATTCTTAATTGCATTTTCTTTTTTTCTAAAAATACGTTATTCTCAAGAGAATAATATAATTTTAAAAATTGAACAACATTTGAATTTGATTCTTTTTCATAATAACTGGTATAATGTTTAACTAAATCTTCAATCATATAATTATTTGGTGTTGTCGGTTTATTATTATAAATTGAATTTAAATATTTTAGACCATTACAATTAAATGAAGAAAAAGTCCATTGAAAAATAAATTTATAATGTATTGCCATTAATTGTAAATTTGGTAAATCAATTATTTCATTATAACATTTTAAATAATCGAAATATAGTTCAGGGTTATTAGTTTCTTGTATTAATTGATACTTTATTAATTTCATTTTTGATTGGTCATCAATGTCTTGCCTATTAATTTTATTTAATGTTTCCACTGGTATACTGGTTTTATTATAATAATGAATTAAATGTAAATACAATAAAACCAATTCAACTCTTCTCTTATAATGTGATAATGATAATATTAATACCATTTTATAATCTGATCCATTCATGCCAACTAATAAACCAAGTTTTAATATTTTATATTTCAAATCCATTGAATTAAATTCCATTAATAATTGAAATGGTACCAAACAACAATATTCTTTCTTTATACCATTATCACTGAAATAATCTACCATTGATTTAATTGAACTTTCTTTACACTCATAATCAAATTGTAATATTTCATGGTCACTATTACCATCACCATCTCCACGACTATTACTATAATGAATATATGGTTTTAAACAAGCATACTTTAATGCATTTGAATAACAATTTGATTTTGAATCTCTTAAATAACGATAACTATTATACAATTGATATTCTCCATTTTTACTACCATCATCTTCACAATCAATATCAACATTACTACCATCACTATCTTGTATTTTAACCAATAAATTAAATAATTGATCAAACAATTCATTTTCACCATTATTATAATATTTAAAAAAGTATTTTAAATCTTTTGAAGCCATTTTGACAAATTGATTATTTTTTAATTTATCTAATAGTAATTCCAATTGACCATGTTTTATCATCCATGACATTGAAGTAATATTTGAAAATTGTATTTTTTTGGTACTCGTTATAAAATCCAAATCATGTTGTCTATATCCAACAAACCCAATTATTTTTCTAAACAAATATCTATTGTTGATTACTTTCCAAAATAATATTTCTTCATTATTTGAATTAAATTGTGATAACATTTTAAACTACCTTGGTTGATTGGTGTGTTATTAAATTTAAAAAAAAAAAATTTATTTTATATAAAATTAATTTAATTTTGCGCTTTACATGAAAAAAATCAGAAAAAAAAAAAAATTAAATTTTTTTAATTTATTTTTTGTTGGGATAAATACAATAACCAGTCTGGATATTTGTGTGTGTTTGTGTCTTTTGTGTGTTTTTAATAATAACCCCCAAATTTAAATTCTTTTATTTTTTAATTTTTTTTTAATAATTATCAAATGTTTGATAATAATAACAATAGCAATAACGGTAACATAGGAGGTGGATTCAATAATTACAATAATAACAATAGTAATGAACTTCTTCCTTTTATATCAGAATTTGATTACAACAGGTCACCACCCCCAAATATAAATAATAATAATAATTTCAATAATAATAATAATAATAATAATAATAATAATAATAATAATAATAATAATAATAATAATAATAATATACACGGCTTTAAAAAGAGAGATGACTCTTTTAGCTCACTATTAAATTTAAATAATAATAATAATAACTATAATAATAATAATAACTATAGTAGTAATAATAATTTTAGCAACAACACCAACAACAACAGTAATAACATTAATTCTGAAACAATTAAAAGAAGTAAAAGTACACCATTTTTAAATTTAATGAATACACAAACAGTATCAAGTACAACAACTACAACTACCACATTACCAAACTCTACTAGTACTGGTGGCGGTGGTAGTGTTGGTGGTAGTGTTGGTGGTAGTGTTGGTAATAGAGTACCAAATAGAGTATTTCAATTTTATCTTCAACAACAGTATCAACATCATCAACAACAGCAACAATTACAACAAACAGTAGCAGCATCATCACCAACACCATCACCATTATCACCAACATCAAATAATTTGTATAATAATATATTTAATAGTTCAGTAGCAGCATCAACATCAAATAACAATAATAGTAACAGTATTTCACAACAACAAAAAGAGGATTTTATAAATCAAATTAATTTCATATTAAATGAAATTGAAGCATTAAAGAAAAAAGTTAAAGAATTAGAAGAAGAACAAAGATTAGAGAGTAAGAATACATGGGGTTTAAAATATGCAAGAAGAGTATTAATTACATCAAATTTCCTATTGGGTATATGGGTATCAATATCAAGAATATTAATGTACATTGGTAAACAAAAGAAATCTCGTTTGTTACATGTTGTAGTTCCATCACTTGGTCAAAAAGAAACAAGAAATCATATATCTCTATTACTATTGGAAGCAATTTCAAATGCTGCTCGTAAAAGTTGGATATTCTTTATATCTTCATTTCTCCTCTCTAGAAATACTGCATGGAAAAGACAAACTGGTTTATTCTTTTGTACAATGTACTCACTGTATTTAGCATTCTTTCCACAATATCTTCCTTGGACAAACTATTTCAATATATTTGCATCATTACTTTATATAACTGCTGCTTGGAGTAGTGCTAAAAGTGGTTCATCTTTTAAAGAGATATTTAATTTATTATAAAAAATAAAATAAATAGTATAGCAAACGTTGTTTTAAATTATTTTTATTATTGTTTATGAAGAGTAATAACTTGTATCATGTGGAATTATTACTAAATTACCATCGTTTAAACCTATTAACATATACTTTTCATGGGCAACCAATTCAATTGTTTTAATTGAGGCAGGACTATCAAATGCGTGAACAATGTTTAAATCAGGAAGTGAACGAACTTTAACACCGCGAGTACCACCAGTGATTAGATATTGAGTTGAAGAACCAACACCAAGTACACCACCTTTTTTAACAGATTCACCTGTTAATTTGAGATCATAAATCTTTTCATCAGATTGTTCAATTTTCAATAGTTTACCATTGAACGAATGAACGTACAAGTAACCCATTGAACAATAACTAATTACACTTTGACCAACAGTTGAAATTTTCACAATTTCCACTGCACCATTATGAATCATTGAACGTTGGAAATGACCTTTAGTTAAACTATGTAATATACATTTTCTATCAGATGAACCAGATGCAATGAGATCCCATTCTTCATTTAAATCTAAACATTGAACAGCTTCATCATGACTACATAAACGATATGATGGTTTAGCTTTTGCATCACGAATCAATCTATCTACATCATCCCATACTAATATTGTTGTATCAGCAGATGCAGTTGCCAATGTTTTACCACTTGATCCCATTGATATACATGTAACCATATCATGATGAAAATCACGATACAACCTATGAACACGACCATTTTGAATATTTGAACATTTGAAAACACTATCCCATGTTGCGCATGAAAACATCCATTTACCGTCTGGTGTTATTGTAAAACAATTTGAAATACATGTTACGCTATCACTCATAAACAATGTATCAATTTGTTTCTCTTTATAAGTTGACAATGTTTTATCAATATCAAATGTAAATGGTAAATTACCACTTGGTGATGGTACAAATTGATTAACTGCCAATACACCATCTCTATAAACCAACACCACTATATCACTATCTTGACAACTACCAATATGAATCAATGGTAAACTTGACTTGGTCTTCAACACTTTGAATGGATATTGTAATGATGGACCTTGTGGTGATAATAATGATGATGGTGATGTTTCATTTGATCCACCACTTCCACTAACAGTACCACTGTGATTATTACTACCACTTGTGTTAAATAAATTTGAAGTTATACGAGCAAATAAATCTTTTGGTGGTTTTGAAATTTCTTGGAGAGTTTTACGTTGAGGATGAGATTTTGAAAATAGTTGAGGTGGAGTTTGACCAAATTCTTTAATTTGTGAAGCAATGGATTGACGTTCTTCAGGATCATCACGTTGTAGTGCAGCATTATTTTCATAAGTTAAATGAAAGAATACATTGTTGGCATCATGTGAAGCTTGACCAATTTGTTTAAAACCAAAAATTAAATCAATCCAATGATGTAAATTCATAGATACATATTCAGATTCCAAAGCTTCTCTATTACGTTGTACAAATAATTCAGGTGATTGGTGTGCCCATTTTGGTAAAAGTAAATCACCATTTTTAGAATTTGTAAAACCAAAATTGAATGATTCACTATTATCCATAAATTCAGGCATGTAAAAGAATTCAGGTATCAGCTCTTTTACATCAGCTAAATTATTACCAATAACACCATCCCACATTTTTTCAACACTTTCAAACATACGTTGAGGGTGGTCGAATACACCACCTTGCAATGATAAATGAAATGAAGTAAAAGGTTCTAATCTAACTTGATAATAAGCAACAACACCAAAATTACTGTAATGTGAACCATAGAGAAACGGTGGCATTGTTGGAGTTGGATCAGATAACATTGATTGGTAACGTGATACCAATGTTTCCAATCTAGTGGAATTTAACGCACCAATCGGTTTAGTTAAATCTCTAAATGAACGTGGATCATTTAAATCGAGGAACTCTGATTTATAATCTGCTACAATTTGTGGAAATATAGGATACTGTGAAATGTCATTATAAGTTCTACCTGCAATTGTATTTAAATTCATGAGGTATTCAAAATTTGATATTTCTCTATTTTTCCATTTCATTGTCAATTTTGATTTCTTTATAATTTTTGATGGATGATCTGACCATTTAACTTTTAATTGTGGTGGATGTAATGATACAATCTTATTGAAAACTGTAACTGATTCTTGTTCTTTACCAAATGTAATCATATATGATTTATGATTTAAAAACAGTTCAATTGAATTCCATCTTAATAAATATCTAACACGATGAATTTCAACTAAATCTTTTACTTTCCAAATATATGTATTCTTAATTTTAACACTACCATAATCTTGTTGTAAATTACCATTGTTGTTGCTACTGTTGGTTGTTGATGTATCAATATCTTTATCAAACGATAAATATTGAGTTGAAATTGTAAATGAACCTGGTATAACACCAATTGGCATTACTAATTGACATTTCCAAATACCAATAAATTTATCTTCAATTATTGTTTCTGAATTATTATTACTATTGTTTGTATTACTACTGTTGTTATTGTTGCTGGTGCTGTTATTACTATTGATATCGTTATCATTGTTGTTGTTTGATTGTTTTATTGGTGAAATTGGACTAATCATTGTATTGATACTATTATTTGAAATACTATTATAAATTGGTGATAATTGTTGTTGAGTAATTGTTGGTGATGAAATTGGTTGAATTGTGCCATCAGAATTAAATAAATCTCTAACATTTTGTCTAGATGGTGATTTTGATTGTTGTTGACTAATAGACATTGAATGGCGTGGTGATTTACTACTAATACTACCAATTGTGCCTGAAATTGCAGATGATAAACTATTTGAACTTTTATTTTGTGGTATACCAGTTGATGACGTAGTTGATGTTGATGTTGTTCCACCAATGCCATTATCAGATGTCCATAATAAATTGTCTTTTACAAATTCTCTTTCTTTATATGCAGTTGTTTGAGTTGGTAATGGTGGTTCATTTACAATTGTAATTATAATATTACCTAATCCATCACCACAATCTTGATCAATATAAAATGTTTCAACTTGGTTTGACCATTTCTCAACAATTGTTCTTCTACTTCTTCCAAATTTATTTGATTTTGATAATCCTTTATAATCTGAACCTTTATAATTTCTTTTCAACTTTCTTCTCATTCTTAATGGTCCTTCGGTTCTATCTAATTTCCAATGTACAGTTGTTGTATCTTCTGGTTCCAATAAACTTGCATCAATAATTGGTTCTTGAATTACAACACTTGGTGTTGTTGGTGTAGTTGGAATAGTAGTTGGTGTAGTTGGTGTAGTTGGAGTAGTTGATTCAACTTCAATTACTGTTGATCTTGGTGATGACGGGTTACTTGTAGTTGTAGTGGTTGTTGTGGTAGTAGTTGCTATTGTGGTATTATTATCTTTTAAAGTAAATGCTAATTGATCAATATTTGTAGATTGAAATAATAATTTATCTTTTGTGGCAGGTGTGGAAGGTGATGAAATGAATGAAGAATTCTTTAATATACCGGTACTGTTATTTTTACTATTTGGTGGAGTAATTGAAGAAGAAGATAATGAAGATTTAAATGGTGGTGATTGAGGTGTTGGTTGATTAATACCCAATTCTTTTAATTTAATCATTATTGGAGTTGAAACCAATGATGTTTGATCGGAATTACCATTATCTTTAAACCTAATTTTAATACCATTTAAATTACCTGCTCTAACTCTACGAATATGTACCCAATGTTTATAAATGAATAAATTTGTTTTATCATTATACTTGATTTCTTCTTTTCTTTTTAATATTTCTTCACAACAATCTATATCCCATAAATAAGAAATATGAGATGGTAATTTAGTTTGAGTTGCTTGAAAGTCTAAACGAGATTTAAGTATTAAATTTTCATCTTGTAAATTTGCACTTGCCAATACATCATCCCACCAAGTATCTTTTGATTGTAGTGGTGGTATTATATCTTCCAACATTCTAATTACATCATCATGATTCTCTATAGTTGATTCTTTTAAATATAATGAAAACCATCTAGTTTCACCAATTGAAAATCTTGGTTGTGCAGTTTCTCTTATAATCACAATAATTTGAACTCTTGCTTTCTTTATCTTTTCAATCATTGGTAAATCTCTATAAACTGTTTTACCCTTACTAACGTTACACCAAGTACCTGAATTTGTAATTTTAATAATTGAACTTGATGATGATGTTGGTGGAGTAGTTGATGTTGAACTACTTGATGAAGATGACGAACTTGACGATGGTAGTTGATAATACTTTCTTAATATAGTTAACCATTGTTCAATTTTAACAAGATTTCTCCAAAATGTAGGATTAATTTGAATACGTTGATGAATTGTTTCAAATAGTGCAATTTGAGTTAGAGAGTTTGTTTGTGACCATAATTGAAAATTATTCATAATTAAATGTTGAATTGCCAATGACCATAATGGTTGTTTATTTACACAAAATGAAATTAATCTACCAAGTGATTCAATGTCATCAGGTGTCCAATATGGTGAAGAGGTAGGTGTTGTTTTCAAAAGGAATGAAATTACTTGAAAACCATTTGTTTCAATGATTTGATCTCTAAATGCATTATGATGTTGAAGTAATGATAATAGTATTTTAAATAATGATGATGGATGACCAGATGCAATTGATGATGGAAATATTGGAGTTGGACCACTTGATGAAGGAATTGAAATAAATTCTAAATTTGATAATTGAAATGATTGTGATAATGGTGATGTTGGTGATGATGTTGATGATGGACTAACAGAAGTATACTTTACAATATCTTGACCAAATTCAATATCCATACCATTAATTGGTTGACCCAATTGAGCAAACAATGGATAAATCATTTTTAAACCACCGATGTATACCAATTGATCCAAAGGTGATACAGATTTCAATATTGATACACTACTATCCATTATGGTTGCTGCATTTGGTAGTTCTCCAGATGATATTTCAAAACATAATGCTTTATCAGTTGCACGTGGATGGTATCTAAATATAACAGGTATATTCCTTTTACCACTTTCTAAATATAATTCACTATCGTATATACCAGTTGTACCTTCCTTTGGTATCTTTTCAACTAACATTGTTGAGTTTTTATCAATTCCATATATCAACTTTGCTTCCAGTGGTGTCAATGCATCTTTAATCATTAGTATTGACCCTAGCTGACCTAAGAAACCACTATTCAATGAAATTGAATTACCAATATGGCAATGTGTAAATGGTCTATCTGATTTCGGGTATAGTAATGGCATCTTTTCTTCAAGTTTCCCATTTACATACAATGATAATTGTGACTTTCTCAACAAGTAATATTCATGTGCAATTGTAACATGATACCATTTACCAGGTTGAAATTTATAGTGTGATCCAATCACTGGTGATTTAGATTTCGTCCTAATTTGAAATATCAATGATTGCTGTTGAAATGTAACTTCAAATCCAACATTTTCATCTGTAAAAAAACTAAATAATCCTGGTCTATACTTTAAATTTGTAAAATCATCTGTATTCACCCAAAAACATATACTATAACCACCATCAAATGGTTCTCTATCCGGTACCATCAATCCACTACTACTATTACTAAAATTAAAATAAATATCTGGTCCTTGTCTTTTCCTAAATAAAAATTGTAATATTTCAATTAAAACATTCCAATAATATGGCTATTCATAAACATATATATTAGTATCATCGTATACAATGTTATTTGTTATATACTACTACATACTCTTTCATCATTATTTAAACTTTCTAATAATTTGAAGAAATATTTTAATTCTTTGGTTGTAATATTGAATGAACAAATGATTTGTAATGTTATTGATAGTTCAGAGATTACATCTGAATCATGTTTTGAACGTGATATTAAATAATTTAATAATTTATATACCCATTTTTCATTGTGACAATAATTTTGAATTAAAACATTTGAAAATAATAATCCATTTAATTTCTTTAATAATAGTAAATGTAATACTCTATTACCAGTACTCTCTGTAAATGATAATATTGGTGAATCTAATATCAAATTGAAAAACATATAAAAATAATCAAATTTAACTTTTTTAATTGAATGTATATCTTGATATGCTAATATTGTTAACTGTATGTTTAAAACATGATATTAGTATCTGTTAGCAATATAATGAGAATGTTTAAATATACATACTCTATCGAATAACCCAATTAAATCTGATAAATCCGGTTGATTCTTATCTTTAATCTTTGAAAATAATTCATTTACATATTGTTCTTCTAATTTATATTGTGATGGTACAGTAGTGGTAATAGTAGTAGTATTTGTTGGTGATGTTGCTGTCGATGTTGGACTATTATTATTTTTCCTTTGTAATTGCTGATGATCAAATGATGAAACTAGTTCAATATTTGACATTTTATTATTATTTTGATTATATATTTATACACACTATTTATTAATTCTGGTTGTATTATTATTATGTATGTTTTAAATTATCATATCTTTTTAATTAATATTGTTACTCTGTGTCCTAAATCCTCTTGTGTATTTTTTAAAAAAAAAAAAATTAATTTAAAAAATGAAAAATGAAAAAAAAATCAAAAAAAAAAATAACTGGTAAACTCGCAAGGTTACAGCAATAAAAAATAAAAACATGTGCTTTTATTAAAATTTATTGTTATGTGGTGCAACGAAAGCATAAACCCCTTTTATATATATTGTTCATTTATTATCTATTTAAAATCAGGAGTTGAACTACCTAAATAAACTTTAATTTCATTTGGTGTAGATTTAATTATTCTTGCATTTATCATATCGCAATTTAAACGTTTATGTGCTTCCCATCTGTGACAACCTCCAAATGAAAAATAGTAATTGTTCTTTGGATCCCTTCCTGTAACCCAACAAACTTTTATATATAAATTAATAATAATGTCAGTAACACATATATTTATAAAAGTGTTGTTTTTTAATATTATCAATTGATACTTTACCATCGATTGGAGGTATTTCAACTTGTCCACTTTTAATTGTTTCCATTAAAGATAATACTTTTTCTTCATCTAACTCACTTTGTAGTGGTCTATGAATAACTGAAATTGGCATATTTGTAACTGATGTTAATTGTGTATATTTACTCATTTCTTATGTATATTGTATGTATGTGCGCTTGTGTGTGTTTGTATAAATTTGTATAATATTATTTATTATTTTTTGTATTTAAATTTTTAATTGTTAAAAATTAATTTTATATATTTTTTATTAATAGATATTTATTATTATTTTTATTTTTATTATTATTTTTATTATATTTTACAAATAAAAAGAGATTGATAGAAAGAGAATATACAATATGATAAATAATGAATATAGAATTTACAATGGCTGTGGGAATATACAAATAATATATAATAATGAGTTTACAAAAAAACGAGAAATAATGAAATGAACAAAAAAATTATATAATGAATAGTTTTATAGAAAATAGAATAGTTGTTTTTAAATTTAATTTAATAAAAAGTTTAATTTTCTTTTTTATTTAAATAACTGATTAAAAACAAAAAATAAAAAAAAAAAAAAAAAAAAAAAAAAAAAAAAAATTACGATTAAAAGAAATTAAATAAAAAAAAAAAAAGAAAAATATTTTTATTAAAAGATATTTATTAATATT
>JABXES010008897.1:0-13282 GCA_013375695.1 Dictyostelium brefeldianum | reverse complement strand
TAATAATATTATACAAAAATCAAAAATACAACAAATAAATTCAAAAAAATATGATATAATTTCATTTGGATATTTTCCAAATTTCTTTAATAATAAAATAAACTATAAAGAATATAATTTATCAGTTATAGAGGATGAAGGTGTAGATGAAGAAGAAGAAATTTGTAATAATAAATTATTTAAAAAAATAAATAAATCATCCTCATCTTGTAAAAAATTAATTAAAAAAAAACAATTATCAAAATCATCAAATGTAATTGCAACTTTAATATTACCAAAATCATTACCATCAAACTCAAATACCAATGAAACAACTCTATTAGACCACGATGATGAATTAATGATGAAATTAAACCAACAACAACAAGAAAATAAAAATAAATTTACATGGGTGTATTATCAATTTGACTACTATGGTAAAAGAAAAACAATTTATGATGATAGCACAAACACAAATACAAATACAACTACAACTACTATATTTCCGGAAAAAATAATTTGTTCAAAATGTTGCTCACTTGAAAGATCAGTATTTAAATTAAACAATGGAAATCTAGATTGTTCATTTTGTTTAAAATATTCCGAATAAAAAAAATAAAATAAATTAAAATAATAAAATTTTAAAAAAAACTATATTATATCTCTTTAATTCATATTAATGTATGAGTATAAAATTATTATAATAATAGTCATAATTAGAATAAAATGTATAAACTAAACAATTTAAAAAAATTAAAAAAAATAAAAAAAATTGTCAAAAATGTTTTTTTTTGTTTTTTTTTTTTTTATTTTAATTTAAAAAATTATAAAATCATAATTATAAAAATATGATAAAAACTACAACACCCACAATTTTAAAATTGTTTAATAATAAATATTCTTATTTTTATTTAAATAATTTAATATTAAATGCGCAATTAAAGAATAATGATAGTTTTATAAAAAGAGAATATTGTAATAGTAATAAAAATACATCATCAACCACTACAACTACAACGACAACAACAACAGAACAACCACTAGATCAATCAAAATTTTTTAAATTAAATAACATTGGCACTACTGGTAGTGGTAGTAGTATTAATAAAAATATATCACCAACATTAGAACCAATTGAAAATTTTAAAAATATAAATGAAACAGAAGAAGATTTAGAAATTAAGGATCCATCAATTATATTCAATACAGTTTGGAATGCATTGGAACAAAAGTATGGTAATTCATTAAGATTTCCACAAGAGATTATATTGTTAGCAGGTGCACCTGGTTCTGGTAAAGGTACATCATCACCATTTCTTTCATCGATTATTGGTATTACAGCTGACCCAATTGTAATGAGTTCACTATTGAATAATCCAGAAGCAAAACTTATTAAATCATCTGGTGGTATGGTTAGTGATTCATTTGTATTTCAAACGTTTTTAGAGGAATTAATTAAACCATGTTATAGATCTGGTGTATTGGTTGATGGTTTCCCACGTACAAACATTCAAGTGGAATTAACAAATGCACTATATGAAAAGATGAAAGAATTGAGAAAGACATACTATAATACACCATTAGCACCAATGTTTCCACGTCCAATATTTCGTGTTACTGTATTGTTTGTTAGTGAAAAGGAAAGTGTTGAACGTCAATTAAAACGTGGTGAAATAACACGTGAAACCAATATCAAATTAAAAGAGCAGGGTTTACCATTATTGGAAGAACGTGATACAGATTTATCGGAAGAAGCAGCTAGAAAACGTTATAAAATATTCAAAGATCACTATTCAACATTACAAACATTGAAAAAACATTTCCCATTTTCAATTATTGATGCATCAAAATCATTGGATAAAGTACAACAATCAATTATCAAAGAATTTAAATATCAATCTTCATTGGAACTTAGTCAAGAAACATTTGATCTAGTTCAACGTATTCCATTGGTAACAGATATAATTCAACATGCACGTGTTGATTTAATTACACGTCTTGATGAATATCAAAATCGTCATAATATATTGTTTACCTCTGTGGTACATGTAATTGAAAAAGAATTTCTTCCAACTATTCGTCGTCAAGCAATTGCAGGTTCAGCACTAATCAGAACAAACAACAGCATATTTTCATCACCATTGGCAATTGATATGTTGTTGGATTTACTATCGGAAAGAGGTTTCAGATGTACAATTGATATTAAAACAACTTATATACCACACCGTATCGATCCAACTACCTATGAAATTACAAATCAAACTCGTCAAGAATATCAATTTAAAGTGGATTTTGAAAAACCTGCAATTCGTGATATTTCTCAAACAATTTTAAAAACTCATTTATAAAAATAATAATAATAATAATAATATATCATACACATGTGTTACATGTTGCATGTTATAATATATCTCTTTTTTTTTTTTTTTTGATTTTTAAAATAAAAAAGAAAAAAAAATTGTAAAACACAATATATGTGTATACATAGCATCTATACATGTACATATCCATAACGCAATAATAATTACTTTCTTTTAATAAAAAATTTAAAAAAAGTGGTCACTATCGTCTTGTGGTTAATGCATGTATAAAATATAGTTTATTTATATATGTATTGTAACACTATGCTTAGATTTAAATTATAGGACTAAAATAATTAAACTCTGTTAAAATAGTGTCATTATTTAATCTAGGTTCTTTTTCTTTTTATCTAATGAATTAACTATTCTATAGAGAAATTATATACTATATTTCAAATATATAATTAAAAGACCAACAGTATAAAATTTCTAACAAAAAGAAAAAAAAAGTTTGATTTTTATTTTTTTGTGTTTGTGGCATGTTGGAATTGATTTCAAAAATTTCAACATGAAATTGAAATTTTATCAAAAGAGATTTCTTTTTTTATAACTATTGTCAATATATTATTGTTGGCAATTTATTAGAAATATAATACATAAATTCAACGTTGTTTCAGTGTGTTGCAACACATGTTAATTTTACTTTCAGAACTACCAACAAAATAACATGACAAATAAATTAACAACTTTTTCTTTGATTTCTTCAGACGACTTGTTATTTTGTATATCCGGATATTTGGGTATTTTATAATTTTGTTAAAATGTTGGGAATTGTAGTAAAAACACTCACATACATAAACAAAACGTAACTCATTTATTTTTGTATATACATTATATTTCACCACCAATACTTTCAGACATTTATAAAAAAGTAGCAACGTTCATATAAAATACTCATAAAAAATCATAAAGCTGGGTTACACCAAAAATAATTTCAACGGCAATAAAATAACCTTCTGACAGATTTTCATATTTATTTTTAAATTTAATGTGTGGAATTAATCGCGTAATGAAAAAAAAAAATGATGATTTTTAAAAAAATATACCTTTTTTAAACAATACATTAAAAATAAAATATAAAAATAATTATTAGCATTACATGGCCTGTGTGATTAAACGATGATGTGTGTATTTATTTTTATGCTGACACTTATAAAATTTTTTTTATTTTTTTAATTTTTCATTTGGCATCCTTATTTATATTATTTATAACTTTTTAATAATATCTTTATTTATTTAATTTTACGAAAAAAAAAAAAAAAAAAGGTAAATTTCACGCAAACTGTTTTAAAAATAATTTAAATAATTCTAAAAAAATATTTATAAAAAAGATCTGAAGAACAGAAAAATATCATATGATATTTCTTTATGTTTTTCCTATTATTTTAATTTAAAAAAATACACAATATGTATAGTAATAATAGATAGTAATAATAGATAATAGTAATAGATAATAGTAATAGTAATAATAATAATTAATTTACTATCATATATAAAAATTAAAATACAAAAATTTGTGTGTGTACATATTAACACATTATATATAATTATATATCAATTCTTTATAGGTTATAGAAATTAAAGAAGACAATATATACACACGTTACATATTATAATATATATAGTATTGGTATTTCAATATGGCAGGTGATAATATTGAATTATCAAATGTTGAACAAACAAACGATGGTGGTTCAACAACAATAAAAAAAGAAAAGAAAGAAAAGAAAGAAAAGAAACATGTTAAAGGATTTGGTGGAAAGAAATCAGCAGAAGAAAATGCAAACCCACTAAGTTGGATAACTTTTTCATATGCAGATAAATTTGTAATTCATTGCTTTAAACATGTATTACAATTAAATCATATTTGGGATTTAGCATCATATGATAAATCCGAATATTTAGCAAAGAAAATAGCTGCATCATGGGATGTTGAAATTACAAAACCAAAGCCATCATATATTAGAGCTGCATTTAGAGCATTTGGTTGGTATTTTATATTGAGTTGGATATTTTATGGTGTATATGGTATGTATATTTTTGTATTTTCATCACATCACCCAAACATATTCTAATCACCTCTCGACCAACATCAATACATATATAGCTGCATCACAATTTGTAGGACCAGAAATTTTACAAAGAATGGTTGCATGGGTTGTAAATTCAAGACTTAACGAAGTAGATCCAATTACATATCCAATGACAGAATCTGAAAATATGGGTTATTATTATGCACTTATTATGTTTGGTTCAGCAATGATTGGTTCAATATGTTTATATCAATCAAATATGATTTCTGCAAGAACTGGTGATAGAGTGTGTATATTGACTAAAAAAAAAAAAAAAAAAAAATTTTTCCAATTTACTAATTATATAATTTAAATTATTTATAGTTAAGATCGGTAATTGTATTAGATGTATACAAGAAGGCGATTAAATTATCAAATTCAGCAAGAGCAAATACATCACCAGGTGAAATTGTAAATTTAATGAGTAATGATGCACAAAGAATGGTTGAAGTATTTCAATTGGTAAATAATGGTGTGTTTGCATTACCACAAATTATAGTATGTTTAGCATTACTCTATGAAGCTATAGGTTGGCCGACCTTCGCTGGGTTAGGTTTGATGATCATGGCTGTACCATTTAATGGTATGGCTGCTAAGAAGCTTACTGAAATTCGTAGACATTTAGTTGGATTCACAGATAAACGTGTTAAAACTACTAATGAAATATTACAAGCAATTAAAATTATTAAACTTTATGCATGGGAAGATAGTTTTGCTAAAAAGGTATGTTATTCAGTGTATAGTTGTCAATGCATATATACTAATACAGTTGTTTACTATTTATTAGGTTATTGAAAGACGTGAAGCAGAAATTAAATTATTATTTGCATTTTCAAGATATAGAGCATTACTTATTGTAATTGTAGCAGCATTACCAACAGCAGTATCAGTATTAGTATTTTCATCATATTATGGATATCATAAATCATTGGATGCAGGTAAAATATTTTCAGCATTGGCATATTTGAATATTCTTAGACTTCCATTAGGGTTCCTTCCAATTATTATTGCATTGGGTATTCAAATGAATATTGCTGCAACAAGAGTAACAAATTTCTTATTGTTACCTGAAATGAAAGCAGTCGATGTAATTGAAGATCCTGAAGTTCCAAATGGAGTTTACTTGAAAAATGTAACATTATCTTGGAATCATGATAAAAAAGATGAAGCATTTTCAGTGAAAAATATAGATTTTCAAGCAAGTGGTAAAACATTGACAATGATTGTTGGATCAGTAGGTATGGGTAAATCATCATTGTGTCAAGGTATGTTGGGTGAAATGGACGTTATTGAAAATAAAGATGGATCATTGGGTACAATTGGTATTAAAGGTTCGATTGCATATGTACCACAACAAGCTTGGATTATTAATGCTTCATTAAAAGATAATATCCTATTTGGTAAACCATTAGATCAAGCAAGATATGAACGTGTAATTGATGTATGTGCATTAAAACGTGATATTGAATTATTCCCACAAGGTGATGCTGTTGAAATTGGTGAAAGAGGTGTAAATTTAAGTGGTGGTCAAAAACAAAGAGTATCAATTGCACGTGCTGTTTATGCAGATGCTGATATTTATATATTGGATGATCCATTATCAGCTGTTGATGCACATGTTGGTAAACATTTATTCCATAAATGTTTCAAAGGTATCCTTCGTAATAAAACTGTCATTCTTGCAGCAAATCAATTAAATTATTTACCATTTGCATCCTATGCAATTGTAATTAAAGCAGGTGAAATAACAGAGCGTGGTACATATCAACAATTAATTAATGATCAAAAAGAATTTGCTTCCCTACTTCAAGCATATGGTGTAGACGAAACTGAAATTAAAAAAGAAATTGAAGAAGTTGAACATGAAGATATAGATGTAATTGTTGATGAAGAAAAAACTAAACCAATTGATACACCAATACTATTGAATAAAGATGGTGTATTAACATCACAAGAAGAAAGAGAAGAAGGTGCTGTTGCATTATGGGTATATTGGAAATATATTACTGTTGGTGGTGGTGCTTTGTTCCTTACTGCTTTCATTTTCTTCTTGCTAGATACTGGTACAAGAACATTTGTAGATTGGTGGTTATCACATTGGCAGAATGAATCAACTAAATTAGCAGCTGATCCAAATAGAGGTGGTTTAGATGATACAGATTATCTTGGTATTTACATTGGTATTGGTATGGCTAGTATTATGATTTCAACCGCTAGAAATTTCTTATTTTTCGAATATACAGTTAGAGCATCACGTGCACTTCATCATCAATTATTCAATGCATTGTTGAAAGCACCAATGTGGTTCTTTGATACTACACCATTAGGTCGTATTATTAATCGTTTCACTCGTGATCTTGATGGTGTTGATAATTTAATGGCAACTGCAATTTCACAATTTTTGGTATTCTTTACAACAGTGGTAGCAACATTGATTATCATTTCAATTATTACACCATATTTGTTAATTCCATTGGCACCAATTTGTATATTGTTTTATTTACTTCAATATTTCTATCGTTTCACATCAAGAGAACTTCAACGTTTGGAAGCAATTTCACGTTCACCAATTTTCAGTCATTTCAGTGAAACACTCAATGGTGTTGTTTCCATTAGAGCATACAAGAAAATTGATGAAAATATCGTTACCAATCAATACCGTTTAGATAATAATAACAAATGTTATCTTACACTTCAAGCAATGAATCAATGGTTAGGTTTACGTTTAGATTTATTAGCAAATTTAGTTACTTTCTTTGCATGTCTTTTCATTACAATTGATAAAACTACAATTTCACCAGCAAATGTTGGTTTATCATTAAGTTATGCACTCTCATTGACTGGTAATCTTAATCGTGCAACCCTCCAAGCTGCTGATACAGAAACAAAGATGAATTCAGTTGAACGTATTACACATTATATTAAAGGACCAGTTGAAGCATTACAAGTTATTGAAACAAATCGTCCAGCTGAAAATTGGCCAGAACATGGTGCAATTACATTTGATAATTTGGTTATGCGTTATCGTGAAGGTTTAGATCCAGTACTTAAAGGTATTTCATGTGAAATTAAACCAAAGGAAAAGATTGGTATTGTTGGTCGTACTGGTGCTGGTAAATCATCAATTGTACTCGCATTATTCCGTTTAATTGAAGCAAGTGAAGGTGCAATCCTCATTGATGGTAAAAATATTGCTCAATATGGTTTGAAAGATCTTCGTCGTAATCTTGCAATCATTCCACAAGATCCTGTATTGTTTAGTGGTACATTACGTGAAAATTTAGATCCATTCAATGAAAAATCAGATGAAGTACTTTGGTCATTATTATCTGATATTCAATTAAATGATGCAATTAAAGCAATGGAAGGTGGATTAGAATGTAAAGTAACTGAAAATGGTGAAAATTTCTCTGTTGGTCAACGTCAATTAATTTGTTTGGGTCGTGCATTATTGAGAACTCCAAAAATATTAGTATTAGATGAAGCAACTGCTTCTGTTGATGGCCATTCAGATTCATTAATTCAAACTACAATTCGTACTAAATTTAGTGATTGTACAATTTTAACAATTGCTCATCGTCTCAATACAATTATGGATTCAGATAGAATTATGGTATTGGATGCAGGTAAAATCAGTGAATTTGATGATCCATGGACATTATTACAAAATCGTGATGGTTTATTAACTTGGTTAGTTGAAGAAACTGGTCCACAAAATGCCACATACCTCCGTAAATTAGCTGAAGCAAAGAAATTAGGTTTGGAAATTTCAGAAATTACTCCACCAATTTCACCAACAACAAATTCAACCAAAGTAGCAACTGTTGGTGATGTAGATAATATTAATTCACCATTACAACAACAATCATCAATTGCTCAAGATAATAATAATAATAATAATAATATCAATAATATCAATAATAATAATGAAGATGGTGCTAGAGATAATAGTAAACTATCTTCCTCTTCCTCTTCATCATCATCTTCATCAGATGATAATGAAAATGGTAATAATAATAATAATAATAATAATATCACAGATTTAACATTCACCCCAAATTCTCAACAAGATGATATGTAAAATTAAATTTTAACAAAAATAAATTTTAAAAAAAAACTATTATTATTTGTTTATTTAAATATTATTATTTTTATTTTGTTTTATTTTATATTCTTTTTTGTGTTTATATTTATCATGTTTTTGTTTAATAATTTGTTCTTCAGTTACTTCATTCGATGATACAGTCAATTCAAATTCATATATACTGGAATATAAAGCACCTCAAGTATCAGATTATCACAACAAAAACAACAACAAGAATCAACATTTATTGGATATGTAAATGTAACAATTAATAATAAAAGTGGTGGTAAAGAAATAACTTTCAATTATCCGTTCATTGATGAATCTAATGATGAAGAAGATAAAAAGAATCTGTGGTGGATTGGCTTAATAATTGGTTTAGTAATATTTATTGGATTGTTATTGTAATGTATCATTGATTGGAGAGTTGTTTCGTATTTAAATAAAGGAAAATGGAAAAGAATGAATCTATATAAATATGTATACATATAATATTGTTTTGGTATGTACATTTTTGGTGAATTTCTTTAAAAAGACCTTTTTTTTTTATTTTACAAATTTTAAAAAGTTTATTAAATTTAAATTAAATGATTGTTTAATGTTTTTAAATAAATTTAATTTATAAAATGGTAAATTGAAATCAATGATATCATTTGTATCAGTGGTTGTATTTTTGTAATTTGTATATACCACTTGTTTGAAATTTAACAAATCATTTTTTGATTTTGGCTTATAGTTGAAAAATTCAATCGAGTCTTTAGAAAATTGTTTAGTATTTTCAAAATTTAATGCATGGCCAGATCCAATACAAAAATTAACTTGATTAGGTTGAATTATTCCACACATTTTTGAAAATGTTTTAAAATTTGTATAATTATCATTTTCACCTGCGATAATTAAAATTGGGAATGGTCTGGACATGATATTTTCTTTTTTAATTGAACATGTATTTTTAAATGGGTATAATCTATAAGTGAAAATTGAAAAAAAGTAATTTAATTTAATTAATACAGGTACAGAATTTCTATCTTCAAATAATTTATTTGCAACTGGAACTAGGAAATCAATATTTTTATATTTCTTTTCATCCAATTGCAATTGGTCATTCGTTTTATCCGATGGTGCTTGAAGAAATGATTGGGAAAATATTAAATTTAAATAAATTTTTGAAGGTTCACAACCATGTAAAATTGAATAAAAGTTTATTGCTTTTGATCTAAAAGAGTTGTGATTATTCCATGCATTAAAAGACGTTAAATTTAATGTTTTAATTAAATGAGGTGAGTTTAATGATAATTCATACGCTAATTTAGAACCAAAAGATAAACCAATAACATTAGTTTGTTTCCATCCTAAATGATCCAATAGTTCAATTGTATCTAATGATAAATCTGATATACTTGAGAATGTAGTATATTCTGAATCACCAACACCATTATGATCATATATACAAAATGTATAATTTGAATAGTTTGGTAGTTTACTTAATTCGTTTAATGTAGATGTCCAATGTTTACCTCTTACCAGTAAACCCATAATTAATAATACTTTTTCATCTCCATTTCCAATTAAACTATAACATAAATTGTATGGTTTATTCCTTTTATATCCAACTTTAACAAATTCTTTTGCAATATTCTTAATCATTTTTGTATAATTTTAAAAAAACAAAAGTGGTGGTTTAAATATTTTTTTGTTTATTTAAAAAACAAAAAGTGGTGGTTTAATTATTTTTAAACAGTCCAACATTATTATTTTAAAAATTTATTTAAATTTAATTTTTGTACTTACTTTTGGAATTTCATATATATGTTAACTTTCAACAACCCCAATAACTCTAATAACTAAAGTAACTCCAATATTCAACAAATGTAAAAGTTACTCTTTCATAAAAACTTTTACATTGCTGAGTATTGAAGTTATTGAAGTTGTTGCTGCTATTATAGTTATGTACTTCTTCTTTCAATTGAAGGTGGTGCTGCTGTTGTTGTGATGTGTTGACGTTTATTGTCTCTGTGAACACTTAATTTATGTGATATCTACATCTGTTTCTTTCTTTTTCTCTGAATATATCTTTTCTTTCTTTATCTCAATATGTTTCACTTTCACTTTCTCTTGATGAAAAGATATTATTTGTAGTCGTTATAGCTGAGTTTGGGTTGCACTTTCACTATAATCCTATGTATTATTTGCCAATTAATACTGATTGTTGATCTGTATCTGTTTCTTGAACTGTTCTTATATAGCTGTTGTTGATTGCATTATTCATTATATATAATATGTATACATATAATATTATGTGTATATGAAAAACAAAAAAAAAAAATTTGGCTTTTGACGAATTTCTACCAAAAGACCTATTTTTTTTTTTTTTAAAAATTTCAAAATCAAACAAACAATGAAAAAAAACGATTTATTTGAACAAGAAGAAGATATTAATTTAAATAAATATAAAGATTAAATTAATTTTATAAAATATAAAATATACAATGCAAAAGATTATGTTGGACTGGAAGAAATTAAAGAATATTTAGAAATCAATTTCATTAAAGATTATATATGGCAAAAAGAACCTTTCAATTTAAAGTTAAATGATAATGGTAACAACAACTATTATTACTATGGCAATAGTAAATTTGAAGAATCAATTGATGATGAATGGTTTATAGTTTATATTTTAATAGAATTATCGTGTAAATTCAATCAACTAGTTATAACAATTCAAGATAATGATGGAGAATTCTTATTAATTGAAACTGCAAATTCATTACCACGTTGGATTAAACCAACAAATTCAAAGAATAGAGTATACATTAAAAATGGTTTACTTCATTTAATACCATTACCATCAGATCCTTCTCAATTAGATATTATACCCTATAAAATGGATATTCAATCTGCATTATCAATATTAAACAATACCACATCAAATATAAAAACAACAACATCAAATGAAATTAACGAATGTATTAAAAACAGATTAAAAAGATTTTATAATGGTGATTATTTTAAAGAAGATCAAAATCAAATTAAATTGGTATATTTACCAATTGAAACAGCGTATTTGTTAAGCCAATATCCTCAATTAATATCAGATTTAGTCAGTACATTTTATAACAGAGATTCTGATGATATGAAATCTGTTTCAATAATGAATAGATTTAAAATGACAAGAGATACAATTGGAACAGATCATGAAGGTACAACTATGATTTATACTCATATTAGATTCACTCGTTGTTTATATGCAATGTTAAAATTACAACAATGGAATACACCAAGAAACTATTATCCACCATTACCAAAATTATCACACCCAACATACGATTCAAAATTATTGGGTGTTAAAATTATATGTGCTTTAGAAATGTTGTATAATAGATCATTAAATAATGAACTTTACTTTAATGGTAGTGATAAAAATTGGTTAATCTATTTACAACAATTAAAACAAAACAATTATTTCAACGATGAAAAACAAGGTTCAAAATTATATAAAGAGAAATTAAAAGCTGCACAAAATCAATTTAATGGAATTAATAAATCAACAACAAACAACAGCAACAACAACAATGAATCATCAATTTATAAATTAATTGATCAAGTTTTAAAATCAAAACCAAGAGTAGAAATGATGGAAATCATTAAAAATGCTGATAATGGTAAAATTGAATCTGATGATTATTGGTTAAATGAAGATAATCTTGATAAATTTGAAGATTTAATTCAAGAATTTGAAAAAGATCAATCTAAAAATAGTAAAAGTGGTAGCAATAAAAGTAATAGTGGTAAAAAGAATCAAGAAGATGACGATTTAGTAGACAACTTTTCAAATCAATTTAAATCAATGCTTTCGAAATTATCTTCAATTGATGGTATTGATTTTAAAGAAAGTAGTAATACAAGTGGTAAGAAAAAGAATACTTCAAGGAGTGGTGGTGTTGATGATATTTCATTTGATTCAAATAAATTTATGAACCTTTTAAAAAATTTAGCTGGTGATTCAAATATGGGTAATGGAAGTGATAGTGATAGTGATAGTGAAGATGATGAAATGTATCAAGATATTGGTGATTATGATAGTGACAAAGAAGATGGAAGTAACGGTGATACTGAAGATGATGAAATTAGTGAAGATGAAGACGAAGAAGATGAGGAAGAAAATCAAAATAATGAATTTGATTATGTTGAATTTTTGAAAAAGTCTTCAATTAAACAATATATGAAAGTAATGGATAATGAATTAAATTCGAAAACAGCTGGTGGTTCATCATTTGAATTAGAAACTACTTCAATACCAACAACAGAAGATTCAACTAGTGTCGAAAATAATAATAATAATGAAATTGAAACTGAAACACCTAAAAAAGTAGATTTAAATTTAAATTTAGTAAAAAATTTATTAGAATCACTTTCTGAACAACAAGGTTTAGCTGGTCCTGCTTCAAATTTATTAAAAGAAATGAATGAAAAGAAAAAGAAAAAGTCATCTTCATCTAAAAAATCTGAAAATAAAAAAAAATAGATAAATAAAATAAATTAAAAAAAAATATAATTTGGCGCAAATTTAAACTGTATAATTATTATAACATCCTTTTTTTTTTTTTTTTGATTAAAATAAATTGTTTGTTCCAAATGTATTTATCAATTAAGTAATAATTTCTTTTTTATTTTTTTTTTTTTTTTTTTTTTTTTTTTTTTTTTTTTTTTTTTTATTAATTTTTTTTTTTTTTTTTGCAAAAAAAAAAAAAAATTGATTTTTTTTAAAAAAAAACATTTTTAAAAAA
>JABXES010008892.1:0-13372 GCA_013375695.1 Dictyostelium brefeldianum | reverse complement strand
CCCCCAGGGGGTTACACACCACCTGGTAAAGCTTGTAAAAAAAAAAAAAAAAATAACTAAAAAATTTTAATTAAAAAATTTTTTTTAAAAAAAAAAAAAAAAAAAAAAAAAGAAATTCTGTAGAATACTAATCTTATAATTATTTTATTATAGTGTGATCAAACTACAGGTAATGGAATGAGATTAGTTGATGGTACAAATCCTCCTTGTGCTGTAATTGTAAGATATTAAATATATTTTAATTATTTTTAGTTCGTGGAATTGATCTAATAATTTCTAATTTTTATAGGCAGCAAACTCGGCAATGGTTTTACCTGGTACAACATTAACATTATATACTTGCACAATTACATGGAAAGGGATATATTGGGTTATTTACACTATACCTGGTGGATGTGCATCAGGTGGAGCTCTAGCTTCAACTCAATCAATAACATTTAATTATGGTAGTAATAGATATTTTGTTATGACATTTGCAAGAAATGTAATGGATTTCTATGCATATGAAACTACATCATCTCCAAATCCATCACAAGCACAATTAAATTACTTAGCAAGCCAAGGTTGGACATATGTTTCACACACAGTATGGGATTCTTATGCAAATGTAATTTGTCCAACTGGTTTTCAAAGTAATGGTGCTGGAGGGTGTGTTGATATTAATGAATGTACATCAGGTACTTCAGGTTGTGCTCAAGGTTGTTCAAATACAAATGGTGGATTTACTTGTTCTTGTAATGCAGGTATGATTTTCATATGATTGGTAAAAAAGTGGAAATTATATAATATTTACAATCATATATTTATTTTTTAAAGGTTATAGATTAAATGGAAATGGTAAATCATGTGATGATATTAATGAATGTTCAGAAGGTTCATCCGGATGTAGTCATAGTTGTGTTAATTCTCCAGCAGGTTCATTTACTTGTTCATGTCCAGCTGGTTATCGTTTGGGTTCAAATAAAAAGACTTGCGCTGAAATTGATGAATGTGCTGAAAATACAGATGGCTGTAGTCATACATGTACAAATTCACCAGCAGGTTCATTCACCTGCTCATGTCCAGCAGGTTATAGATTAGGTGCTGATAAAAAGACTTGTGCTGAAATTGATGAATGTGCTGAAAATACCGATGGTTGCAGTCATACATGTACCAATTCACCAGCGGGTTCATTTACTTGTTCATGTCCAGCTGGTTATCGTTTAGGTTCAGATAAAAAGACTTGTACTGAAATTGATGAATGTGCTGAAAATACTGATGGATGTGCTCAAACTTGTACCAATTTGCCAGTTGGTTCATTTACTTGTTCATGTTTAGTTGGTTATACACTAGGTTCAGATTCTAAATCATGCAATGATATAAATGAATGTGTATCAACTCCAAATCCATGTGGTGAATCAAATTGTAATAATGTTGGTGGTTCATACTATTGTTCATGTGATTTAGGGTATGCATTATCTTCAAATAATCAAACTTGTAATGATATTGATGAATGTACAGATGTTCCAAATTCATGTCAAGGTAATGCAATTTGTCATAATTCAGTTGGTAGTTATTCATGTTCATGTCCAAGTAATTTCGAATTGGCTTTGAATAAAACAGCATGTAATGATATTGATGAATGTTTATCAAATACTCATGAATGTACTGGTGTTGCTTCATGTGTAAATAATTATGGATCAGAATATACATGTGTTTGTCCAACTGATGGTTATAATTTATCAGAAGATGGTAAATCATGTATAGACATTGACGAATGTTTATTAGGTACTCATGAATGTACTGGTGTCGCAACATGTGTAAATAATATTGGTATTGACTATACTTGTATTTGTCCGCCAACTGGTTATACGCTATCAGCAGATGGTAAATCATGTAATGACATTGACGAATGTTCATTGGGTACTGATTTATGTACAGGTGATTTCACAACTTGTGAGAATACTCAAGGTGATTATCTTTGCAATTGTCCAACTGGTTTCATATCAATTTCAAATGGTAAAGATTGTCAAGATATTGATGAATGTACATCAAACATTCATGAATGTATTGATAATACAGTATGTCTAAATTTAAATGGTACATATTCATGTCCATGTATTCCACATTATTCAAGAGTAACTCAATATCAATGTGAAGCTAAACCAATTATTACATCATTTTATCAAAAACCAATTGAATATTATACATTTATTGTTGAGGGTTTCAATTTTAATCAAAATTCGGTTGTTACAATTACTTATAACGAAAGTACATTTGTTAATTGTCAATATAAATCTGGTAATGAAACAGTAGTAGAATGTACAACTAGAAAAGGTTTAGAAGTTATTGGTAATGTTTCAGTTGAAACAAATAACATTAAATCTGATGATTTCAAATTTATTGGTGCACCATTTATAAATTCAACATCTAAACATCCATTAACTACAGGTGAAGAAATTACATTTTCAGGCAGAAATTTTCCAACTGGTGAATCAACTAAATTAACAATAAATGGAATTCAATGTCCAATTACATTGAATGAAAATAATGGAGAACTAATTAAATGTAAAGTACCAGAAGGTTCAGGTGATTTAAACTATGTTGTATTGGTAAATGATACCGTATCAAATACAGATAATATTTATATTACATATGCAAATCCATATATTGAATCAACTTCAGTAGTTTATATAACTGGTGGTGTACTTACTATTACAGGTTCAAATTTCGGTACTTTTAAATCAATTGCAACCGTTTCAATTGGTAACCATCAATGTAAAAATGTAGTAATTGAATCACATAATACAATTACATGTGAATTGGAAGCAACTAATAAAATATATACTCAAATTATTAATTTACAAGTTGATGGATTACAAGTTGAAAATGATTATTATTTCACATGTTCATCATTGGATACTGATATTTGCCAAGATAATTGTAATAATGATATAGGTAAAGGTGAATGTACACCATTTGGTTGTGTTTGTATTGATGGATTCACAGGTATTTCGTGTAATGAAACATCAACCGTAATAGTACCATCATTCCCACCACCAAATCCTGAAATACCTTTAATTGAAGTTGGTAATGGTGATGGAGATGATAATAAATTTGGTTATAAAATTACAATTTTAAGAATTGAAGAAGTTGATATAAATAATCAAGTAATTAATGGTACATCAATTCCATTATTGGATAAATCATGGAATAGTACAATTGGTACAAACGTAAATTCATGGATATTCAATATAACATTGTCAGAGAATCAATCATATTTAGAAACAACATTTGAATATTTTAAACAAAGTAAAAGTGTTACATTTGCATCAAGTACATTTATAATACCATCAGAATCATTAAAATTATCATTTAAAACTAAACAATGGCCATTTCAATCAAAATTAAATACACTAAGAATAGTAATTCAATCTGAAACATTGGTAAAAAATGATACTGATCAATGTTCAATTGGTAATACAATTACAACTACATATAATCAACATCTATGGACAACAACAGAAAATCAAGAATCTGGTATGATTGCTAGATTTGTATCTGTAGCAGAATTGGATTACTCAATTTCTATCACTGCTAATATCGAAGATTTATCAAGTGAATTAAATAATACAAATAGTAATAAGATATCATTAATTGGTATTTCATTACCATATTTTAAACACCAAGCTATCATAGATCCTGATTTTGGTTTACTTTTAAATGTAAATGGTGAAAAAGTTACTGGTAATTGTATATCAAAATCATCAATAAATTGGAAACTAGCCACAGGTTTATCAATTGGTGGTGCAGGTTTACTATGTATTGCAGCATCAGCAACTTATTTCCAAAGAAAGAAAAAGAAAGATAATCAATTAAAAAATATTATAACTAATCGTTCAAATGGTATAAATAGAATGAACCAATAAATTAATAAATTATTTTCATCATCAAAATTTAACTTGTTTTTTAAAACGATAATAATAAGGACTTTAATATTTTAAAACATTCCAGAGAGAGTACATCACACGCACACAAATATGTGTTGTGTATAGTCTATTAATAATATATTGATCATTATTTTTTTTTTAAAACAAAAAACACACACATTCATCAAAACACACACTTTCATATATCTATTTTTAAAGCATCTATTTATAACACTAATTTTAATATTTTAATAATTATCCTTTTTTTATATGGTTTTAACCACCACACTCACATACACACAATAATATTATGTTGAGGTTGTCTTTCAAACAATGAACAAGTATAACGTACAGTAATCTTTTTTTAATAAAAAAAAAAAAAGTTAAAACTCACACACGCACATTCACAACACAACAATAACAACCATCACTTTTCTTTTTTAAATTATATAAATAATATAATAAACAAATATAAATAAACAAATATTTACAAATACAAATACAAATACAAATACTAGAAATGTCAAATTTTAATATACCATGTCAAATGTGTTTATGTTTAGAAGTAGAAGATCCAAGAGTTATATTGGACTTGCCTGATGGAAATTACGAAATATATTGTCGTGAATGCATCAATTACTACTATGAAACAGCTTTAGAAAAAGTTAGCCCAATATCTAGAACTCAATTCAATCTTAAATCATTAAGAGAATGTCCAAATAACAATATAAATATGAATATAAATATGAATAATAACATCAACAATCACAATATTAGTAATAGTAATAGTAATAATAATAAAAATATTATAGTTCCTCAGCAACCACAACACCTACATCAAATAGAAAATTAATATATCATAAATACAACATATACATATATATACAAATACAATATACAAATACAATATACATATATAAATATACATATAAACAATACGAGGAGTAGTAGTGATAATAAATAATAAAAGATTTATTAATCCTATATCTTTTTTTTTATATTTTATATATTTTTTATTCTCACATTAATTTGTGTTGTGATTAAACAAAATAAAATTATTTTTTTTTTTTTTTTTAAATTTTTTTAGGCCACTTTATCTTTTTTTTTTTATATTTTCAAAAAAAAAAACAAAACAAAAGGTGTAATATTATTTGTATATATAAAAGAGAAAGAAAAAAACAACAACAAACAAAAGAAGCAACAACAGAAGCAACAAACAACACATAAACACATATAAAATTATAATATGAAATCATAAATCATAAAGAAAATGAAATTAAATATAGAGTTTCTAAAACTAATAATTTTAGGAGCAAATCATAATGAAGAAAATAATAATAATAACAATGTACAGTCAAATAACGATAATAATAATAACAATAATAACAATAATAAAGCAACATCACCACATTCATCATCAACTACATCTTCAACAACTACATCACCAACTACAAATTCAACAAATATAATAGAGAATAATACAACTACTAGTGGCGGTGGCAATAATATATTAAATGCACCACCACAAGAATCACCATTATATAATCATCAAACCAATATAACAGCAACAGGTGGTGGTATACCAGTTGTTTTAACATCAAAAGTAGTACCAGTATCTTCATTTTCATCATCACCAAATACATCAATTCTTACATCATGTTCACCAATTACATTTTCACCAATTACATTAAGTCATCATTTAAATAATAATCCAATTACAGATTTTAATTTAAATGATTCTGATAATAGTAATAGCGGTGGTGTTGTATTTAATGGAAGTGGAAGTGGAAGTCAAAATATAAATACAAGTACCAATAGTATAAATACGAGTGATAGTGGTGGTTTTGGTGGTGTAGCAAATACAAGTAATGGTAATATAATAAATAATAATAGTTCAGTAATATCACCAAACTTTTTATCACCACGTAGTGGTATTGCATCACCATTATCATCTTCTACAAATAGTACTGGTGGTGGTATAAATACAAGTGGTGGTGGTATAAACACAAGTGGATCATCAACAGCTGGATTCTTTAGAACTGCTTCATCATTACTTTTAAATAGAACAAGTAGTAGTAATAATATAAAAAAACAACCTCCTCAACAACAAATTCCACAAATTCCATTACAACAACAAGCAAGTTTATTAAATACATCATCAGAAAATAGTATAACAAAAAACAACAATAATAGTAACAACAATAATAATAACAATAATACCAATAATAATAAATCAAAACCAAAAAAGAGAACTTTATTTGAAAAATTATATACAGAATCAGGATTTAGTTCAGCCAAATTATGGTATGAAAACAATACAAATAGTACAGATTACATTATCAAGGAAGCACAATTTGTGGTATTTCTAAGATACTTGACAGATTTAAACAATTATCAAATATTGAATCTATTTGATTCATTGGATAAAGATGATATTGGTTATATAGGGTTTGAAGAATTCTTTTTGTTAATTGCTTTTTTCTCATCGAGAGAATGTGGTCAAACTACTAAATTCCTATATCAACATAGTAAAGTAATGTTTGAAATAATATCTGGTGGCAATCAACAAGCTCAAATTGCGCAACAAATTAAAGATAATAATGAAGAAAATATAAATAGTAATAGTGGTAGTAGTAGTAGTAACAATGGTAACAGTAATGGTAAAGGGAATACAAGTAGTGGTCATCATCATCAAAATAATAGTAGTGGTAATTTAAATAATATAATTGAAAATAGTTTAATCAATTTTGATAAATTTTGTAAATTTGGAAATATGATTGGTATACCAAATGATCAAATATTATCATATTTAGAGAAGTTCAATACTGTAATATTCGATAGAATTTCATTTGAAATGTTTACTCTATTCTACTTTGTAATTCTAGATGAATGGGATAGATCTTCGTACAACTTTTTAAAAGATGTATATTATGACTTAGACTATAACGAACCATTTGTAGTTGGCGAATCATCTTCAAACAGTAGTGGTGGTATTGGTAATTCAGGTAGCAGTGGTAAAACTAGTAAAAATAAGAATAAAACATCATCAAATAATAATTCAACTTCTTCTTCCTCCTCTTCAAATGGTAGTAGTAATAATTCATCACCACTTCAATTAAATTCACCAATACATACACAGCAAACACCAAGAAGTAATAGTTATACTACCAATAATAATGTAATAAATAATAATAACAATGTAAATATAAGTGGTAATAAAATACTACAATTATCATCACCATCAGTTTTAACAACACAATCATCACCGGCAATATCAACAACAGCATCGTCACTAATATCTTCACCACCACAACATCAGTTAACACCAAGATCACCAAATTTATCACCAAATGGTGTTGTTGTAATGAATGGAGGATCACCATCATTACCATTACAAATCCCTGGTCAAAATGAAATACAAGAAAGAGATAAATGGATAGACTCTTTTTATATCTATAAATTGGATTCATCACATATGCAATATATTAAAGAACAATTGAATTTACATGGTGTTTTTAATATTGATCAAACTAGAAACTATTTAAAAGAAGATTTAAAAAGTATATTTAAAAAAGAAAAAGCAAGAAAAGCATTTAAAAAAGCATTATATGATAGAGTTGTTGCTTCTCAACAATTACAAAATTTAAATCAACAACAACAATTACAATTACAACAATTACAACAAAAACAAACACCACCAACAACACCACCAATTCAATCACCACCAACTCAATCACCAATTTCAACTAGTTCATCTTTTAAATCATTAAATTATGATATCAATAATAATAATAACAACAACAATAACAATGTCAATAATAGTAACAATACCATCCAACAATCACCTTCAAAAGCAAAGAATCAAATCGCCACTAAAATAAAAAATAAATTATTTTAAATTTAAAATAATAAACCAAGATTTAATATTGTATTTATCACAATAAGGTAAAAAACAAAATAAGGAATTTGATTCACTTTCACTGCTAATTTGAATAATGAATCTGTAGTATCAATATCATTTTTATTTAGTGAATATTGAATATAAGCAGAATTGTATAATGCATGCATTCTCCAACGTGAATCAATTGACGATTTATCTAAATATAATTTATAACAATCCAATTCTTGATTCTTGAAAACGGAATAATCTTTGTAATGTATCTGCTTTATAATAATACACATCTGAATTACCATCTAATTTAATACACTGATTAATATCATTTAATGATTCTTCCAATTTATCTATTGAAAATTGATGAAATGAATTTAAATGTTTCTGTTTATTTTGGGAATTGATGTATTATATTCATCTGTATTAAAATAGTTTAATATGTTATTATTAGTATATTGTGTATAATCGTAAAACCCATGACTTTTCATACATACAATCCATTGTTTTAAATTCGTCAATTACTTTATTCTCTTTTTCAATTCTATGTCGATTTTTTTTAGATATATTATTTCTGTATGTAATAATAAAATGAAAAACACTTTATCATTCCATCTATTAACATTACCTGTTATATATAGAAAAAGTATGGGTAATATTAGTATATAATACTTTTAATCATGATAATGCAAATGGCATAGAGTATATATATACACATTTAAAAACTGCTTTTTTAGCACTTAGGTGTTTGAAATGTATCACCCAATGTTTTTATAAAATCACTAAGGATTACATTAATACTCTTGCTCACTATATAATTTCTCTTTGCTAAAATATGTCTCTAAATTTGATTTGTGAATAATTTCTTTTTACACTCAATTTTATATAGTGCAACAATAATGTACTTCATTATCTCATCGTTTTTTTTAAACCATTTTTAATTGGGTTGAGAAATTTTGTAGATTTTTAGATATTTAAAAAATTTTTTTTTATTAATTTTTAAATAAAAATCACTTCATATCACACAACAAATAACTAAAATCACATTCAATGAAATCAACAACATTAAAAAATGAAATTCTTTTTTGGAAAGTTATTCATAATAAATATTTATTAAAATTAATATTCAATCATATACATACAACAAGATGGGTAGAATATAAAGAGTTAAACCAAATTCATGTAGATAATCGTATGAAATTCAAAGAAATGGATACATTGGAATTTATGGTAGAGAATTGTCAATTTCAAATATTGAAATATAAATTAGAGAAAAATGATTATTTTCAAATTGATAAAGAAAGTATTGGTAAACTATTTTCAACAATTCATGAAATGAACAAAGATCAATCATTCAAGTTAAAATTATTAAAATGTACAAGTACTCAATCACCCGAATCACTAATACAACTATTCAAAGATATTTTAATATTATTATTAAATAAGAAAAGAAATGAATTTGAAATATGTGATTTAACGAAATTGGCAATTAGATGTGATTGTATGTTTGCGTTTAATATATTAATCAATGACACGTTCAATATTAAAGTTTATCCATCAACATTGGAAGTTGGTATTCAATTTTGTAGTGTAGAAACTGTTAAAACATTAATAAATTTACAAATTAAAACATATGGTAAAATTATAATTGGTAAAGATCTTAAAAAGAAATCAATAATTCTAGCTTCAAATAATCAAGATCATTATCAAGAAATGATTGGATTTATCTTTTCAAATTGTAATTTATACACTGTACCAACACCACAACAGATCAAGTCTTCTAAATCGCAAAGACCAAAAAAGAAAGCAAAAAAAGAAGAAACATTTAGTGAAGATGAAGATGAAGAAGTTAGTGATGATGACATTGAATTTGATAAACTTTTAAAATTAAAAGAAACTAAAGTATCATTCAAAGTATTTAAATCATTAAAGTCATTGGAAATAAAGAATAAATTAATGGAATGGGATTTAGTTTCAAAATTATTAGATCAAGATTGTACAAATATTACATTCAATTATGAATCATTTGCATTACCATTTGATGAATTATTATTCACATATAGAGCACACAAGAAATATTGTTCATTAACTCAAATTTCAAATGAAATAAACAAAGAAATTGAAAGAATTATAAAAAACACTAGTGGTAAAGGGTACAACAAATCAAAAGAATTACAAAAATTAATAATTGTAAAAGATGGTGAATATCCACCAATTTCATATCAAGAATACATGTTATACTATAAAGAATCAATTAGTGAATTTCATAAAAACAATAATAATAATGAAATTATTTCAAAAAATGATTGTTCAAATAAATCCAATTTAATTAATTTATATGCATACATTGATCAAATTTTATCAAATAAATACCATGGGGATCTATTAAATAAATCAAAACAACAAATAAATTGTATACCAATTTTAAATGATCTTGAATATAGAGATGGTGAAAAGTGTGGAGTGTTTGTCATCAAAGAGAAATCAACAATTGAATGGTTAGCAAAGAACATTCAATTTTTTCCATATTTTAAAGTACTTTTATATGAAATTTATAGAGGCAAAATTGAATTTAGTACATTTGAATTATTCAAGTTTGCAACTACCTCTGGATTAGATTTAAAAATTTTCAATAAAGAATCGAGTTTAGTTCCATTTTTCATAAATGCAATTAAATCATATGATATTAAACAATTGAAAATCATTCAATCAACTAGTATCAAATTAACTAAAATTGGTAAAGAATATTCATTTAATGAAACAACAAACAATCAAGAGGCAATTATCAAATTAATTGAATATTTAAATCAAAATAATTATTTAAATTATTCATTAACTTGTTTTGCAAATTTATTTGATCATTTAGTAAATGTTATACCGGATGCTTGTGAAACAATTAAATTGAAATTGTGCGTATTTTCAAATGGTGTTGAATTATCAAATTTAATAATGAATTCAATTTATGAATCAAAATTTAAATTGACAGAATTTTTACTATGCAATATTAAAGATGGTTCGTTGGTAATTCCAAATGATCATTTGGTGAAAATAGAATCAAAACCAAAATATATTTATAACGAATCAGCTGAAATTTATCAAATATGTAATCAAGAACCAGATCAAATTGTACAAGTAATTAAACTATTGGTAAAAAAGACAACATCGTCATCATTTAAAGTAATAGAATATGTATTTGATATACTTATTCAAATTAAAGAAACTACAGTTGAACAAGTTGAAGATACAGCTAAATTATTAAATGATAATTCAATTATACAAGAACATGGATTATATCAAGTGTTTTATTATCTTTATATTAAAGATACAAGATTATCAAAATACTTGTTATCATTACCAAACATTTCATTAATTATATTAAGTAACAATTTATCAAATGGATCAACTCATTGTAAATATTATGATTGTAAAATTGATTCTGAAGATGGATACGCTGGATACCCTGGTATGTGTTTCAACATTTCAGATCATTTAAAACCAGATGAATTTACATATGAATTTATATTTTCAAGTTCATTTGATCAAGTTTTAGATAAATTGGTAAACATACTTTCAATGACAAAGCAATCAATTAAAGATCACAGTGAAAATGAATATTCATATTCTCAACTATTAAATTTTAACTTAGGTTATTTTACCGATATTCATAGAATGGATTTATTTTTCAAATATTTAGAAGTTATTCAAATGGAATTAAAATCATCTGATGAAAATCAACATTATAAATCACACGATAAATCATTTCCAACAATTGTATTTCAATTTGATTCACCATCAACAACAATTAAATCAACATGTTCTCTATTATCAAATAACACTCGTTTGAAATATTTGTATGAAAATCAATCAACTTGCCAACCAAAATTAAGAAAATCATTTGGTTCTTCAATAGATATAGGTTATGATATTGTCATACCAAGAATGGTCAATTCATTTAAATTTGAATCAACAGTTTTATCAAATGCTTTAAAATTATTGACAATTGACCAAATTGAAAAGTTGTTAGAATTCAATTTCTTTGTACACCAATTTCAATATGATCTACTATTTGAATCACTTTCAATGTGTAGATTTGATATTGTAGATTTAATTTACACAAATTTCAATATACCAAAATACTCTTTGAATAGAATTGATATAAATCTTTCAAATACAAATTATCATCTTCAAGATACACCATCATTACAAATTATTAAAGATTATATTACACTTGAACTACTTTCAAATTCAAGTACATACCAAGATCAACAAGAAAAACTATTATTTCAAAATATATTTTTGGAATATTTAACAAACAAATTATTATCTTCAAAACAACTTTCAAATTCAAAAATTGATAAACTTTTAAACAATAAAACCAATTTAGAGAAATACTTGGTATCTTTAAAAAGTAAATTTGAAGCTCATTCACCAATATCAATAGAACCTGTTATAAAATCATCAAAAGCACCACTATTCCATACACTATTAAATATTTATAACAAAGTAGAATTTCAGTCAGTTGTAAAATCATTTTTTGAAAATTATTTTAATCATGATGGTAAAGAACAACAATCAATATCAAATTCTATAGATTATAATGAAAACATATTTTTAGATCATTTTATACAAGGTGATGTATTGGTTTGTGATTTAATTTTGTTACATTTTCCAGATTTAAAATTCAAAATTACAAAATCTTCAATTTCAGAAGCAATTAATAATGATCAAATAACTGCAATCAAATATTATTTTATCAAATTCATTAAACCTAATAATAGTTTATTGGTTCATTTAAAAAATCAACTTTTAAATCATAAAGATTATAAATATAATATAGAATGGTTGGGTGATTTAACATTAATAAAAAAATAAAAAAATAACCATATATATATTCAAAATAGCTATAGTAATTAAAAAATAAAATAATAAATAATTTAATTAACTTAAATGAAATGATTTTTCGCTAAAATAAATTGTGTTAATTATTAAATTATTTGTTGTATGTATTGGTTTAGAAGATTTTTAATACATCTTTGTTATGGTGTTTACATTTAGTAAAAAAATTAAATGCAAATCAAATACATATGCAGCTGCATTTAATGTATTCGTCTATGTAGATTTATTTATCATTTGATTAGAAGAACAGGTTACAGAAAGTGAACTTAGAGATTTTTTTAATGGATTTGGTGATGTATTTGAGATTAATTTATCTGAATCATATGTAACAATGACAAGGTGTAGATATTGCAAATCAAGTAATTAAAGAAATTAATGGAAAGGTTCCTTCAATTCAAAAATCATAAATGTGTGGTATGTGTAAACACAAAATAAAAAAAGGTTTTTCATTAATGTCCCATATTGTTGTTTCTGATTTTTCACGAGCATTTGAAATTGGCAAATCTACACCATCATTAAAAATTCTTAGTTTTTTTACTTGATAAAAACCATTAAATGTGAAATCAAATGGTATAATTTTACATGGGCGTAAGGCATCAACAATAATTACTTTTTTTAAATGTGTACACTTGAAATTTAAAAATGATTTTATTCTTTTTAAATTAAAATATGCATTTTC
>JABXES010008885.1:0-10419 GCA_013375695.1 Dictyostelium brefeldianum | reverse complement strand
ATTTTAAAAGTTTTTAAAAAAATATTTGGTTTTTTTTTTTTTTTTTTAAAAAAAAAATATTTTTTAATTTTTTTTTTTTTTTTTTTTTTTTATAATAAAAACTATTTTCATCTCTCATCATATTTTTTTTCTTTTTTTACCTCCTTGTGTATATGCATTATATAATAGCAGATATTGTAAAATCGAATTTGTATATTAGCATTTGTAAAATTAGTAATCAATAAAAATAAAACAAAAAAAAAAAAAGATTGTTTGTGTTTTTTGATTCATACATATATTTTTAAAAATCAAATACACTACATCTTTTTTTTATCCAACAGTGCGCACATATATAACCACAAAAACAATTGTTGTACAATAATAAAATAGTAGGTAGATTAAAATAATTTTAAAATTTTATAATTTTTTTAAAATGTGTTATTGTGTTATTGTGGTACCACCACAAATGAGTGTGGTGGTTATGGTTTTAGTAATAAAATAGTTTGTAATTTTTACAATGTGTGTAGTAATAATAAAATATTAATAATTTGTTTTAAAATTAAATAGAAATATATAAAAAAAAAAAAAAAAAATGACAATATCAAATAAAGAGGAAACAAAAAACACTACAGCTACAGGCGGTGGTAATATTAGTAATAGTAATTCATTTGATAATAAAATGGAAAATGATAGTGACAGTGATGACGAATCAATAGATATAGATGAAAATGGAAATGAAAAGAAGATACCATATCAAAAGATTGGTAAAGCATTTTTACTAGCAGCAGTTTGTGTTGCTGTATTGGTTGTAGTGTTACCAACATCACTGGTTAACCGATTAAAATTAGAAACAGATGGTGTGATTTATAGAATTCTATTTGGTATATTTATGTTTTGTTTATTTGTATGTCTATTATTTATTTATTCGCTTGGTCAATCACAAGCATGGGAAGAACCAAATATCAATGATATTCATTTCAATTTCACAAATATTACAATTATTGCTGGTATTATCATTGAATTCATTCAAATTTGTTCATTTTCATTCAATGCTAAATCTATATTTCTTGGTTCTGAACAATTACGTTGGTTCAATTATGCAGCTGTCCCCTATGAACCTGGCTCGGGTAGTTTCAGAGTAATTTATTGGATTATGTTTGTTTTTGCTTTCTCCCCATATATTTTCGTAGTTTCAGTTAGATTAATTTTACATTTTATGACTCGTTCATAGTAAGTAGTGGTAGTAATACATATACATACTATTTAATATAATACTAACATATATATTTTACTATACTTGTACAGTGGTGAAAGTTATACATCAACATTTATATCACAATATCAACAAAAGATTTATTCAGTACTTTGGTTTTTAGTTAATACAATGTATTTACCAGTTATTAGTACAATGTTTGCAGGTGAAGATTGTACAGCTAAAACATATACAATGGAAGGATCACAATCATATTCATATTCACAATCATATTCAGAAGTAACATTGGATAGTGATAAAAATGTAAATTGTTTTAAAGGTATACATATCCCTTACATGATTTGTTCATTAATTGCATTGGTTATGTATTATCCTGCTGCTTCATTTGCACAATCTCAAACTCAAAACATTTCTGATATTAAATTTAAACCAAGAGTAGTATTTATTTTTGCACAAGGTAAAGTTATTCTTGCTGCTATGGCTGTCTGTATGTATAAACAAAATTAATATCCCTGAATAATATTGTTGTGTATCGTTTGGGTACTAATATTTATTTTGATTAATATAGTTGCAACTACACTTATTGAAACATATTTAGCAGCAGTATTGGTTGTAAATATATTATTCTTAGCATTTAATATACTACTTAAACCGTGTCTTGTTGATTGGGTTAATAAGATGAGAACTGTATTATTTTCATTGGCAATTGTAGCAACATTATGTTCATGGATTGCATATGGTGATGTAAAAGAATATATTCCATTGGTATTGTTAATTGTTGGTTGGATATCTTTATCTTGTATATTTTATTTATTCTATAGATTTGAACCATCTGTATCCGATACTTTAATTAAATTTGGATTTAAGAAAAGAACTATCACAATTAATTCAAATGGTAATAATAATTCAAATAATAATGAAAATGAATTAACTAAAGTTTAAATTCAATTCAAATCAATTACCTCACATATAAAAATCAAATATAAAACAAATAATAAATAATTCGAATAATTTCTAAAAATAAAATAATGAATCGTTTTAATTTGGTGTCTTTTCAAAATAATTTAGTCATATCACGCACACCATAAAATCTGTTATGAACACAATTTTTTTTATTTTTTTTATTTTTTTATTTTTTCAAATTTAAATGAAATTATTTCATTATTTAATTATATTAATACCTGTACTATTTGCAATAATATTACAATATAATAATCAAATATTTAATAGTATTGATATAAATTCTTCTACTCATAATTATAAACCATATAAACATAATAAACAAAACATTAATAATAATAAAATGACAAGTAAAGCAATTGTTATTGGGGGTACTGGTGCAACTGGTAAACGTATGTTGTGATTATTATATTAACGTATATAATTGTATATTATATTAAATAGTGATACTTCTGTACAGATTTAATTCGTGAATTAATAGCATCGCCACATTTTTCACAAGTAACAAGTTTAGTTAGAAGAGAAGATACTTCAATTGAAAGTGAAAAATTAAAACAAGTTGTTGTAGATTTTGAAAAGTTGGGTGATTATAAAAATGAATTTGAAGATAAAGATGTAGCATTTGATGTATTTGGTACAACTAAAAAACAAGCAGGTTCAGCTGAAAAATTTGTAGAAATAGATTATGGATACTCTGCTAAATTCTCTGAATTGGCTAAAGATTCTGGTGTACGTTCAATGCATTTATTAACTTCAATGGGTTCAAATCCAAATAGTTGGTTCTTATATCCAAAAACAAAAGGTCAACTTGAAGAAAAGATGAAGAGTGATAATTTCAAATACCTTTCAATTTTTAGACCAGGTCTTTTAGAAAGAGGAGTATCAGATAGATGGGTTGAAAATGTATTAACTAAAGTTTTATCTGGTTTAAAAGTTGAAACTCTTGCAAAAGCAATGGTCATTAATGCTGTACGTGTTTATCATCAATATTTAATAGTTTATCTTGTTATCATCACATTATTAACAGTATCTTTTTATTTACACATTAACTATACAGGAAAATGAAATTAAAAATCAATCAACATCAAATGCTGTTCAAGTATTTACCAACAAAGAAATTTATGCTTTAGTCGAAGGTGATAAAAAATAAATAATAAATAAGTAAATCCATTTTGTACATAGCTAACATTTAAATCTATAGATTGTGTGTAATCCACCATTATCCATATTTTAAATATCTGAAATTAATGGTCAAATACCCAATCAAAAAAAAAAAAAAAACAATTTATTATAATAATCAATAACAAATTTACTATCGAAAGATATTTTCTGATATCTTTAAATATCTTTTTAAAAAGGTGACACTAAAAAACCATGGGTTGAGTTAATGCGCAATACCAAATTACTATTGTTTTTTTCTTTTTACTTTTCACTTGTTTATTTAAATATAGAAATAACAAATAACAATAATAAAATGATTAAACTTATTTTGTTTTTAATTTTTATTATTCAATTTGTAAATTCACAAATTTATTCAATTACAGATGTATCATATCAAAGTTATGAAACGTATAATAAACATCCAATTACATCATCATCAAATCAATGTACTTTTTATTTCCAATATTCAGTTATATCAGCACCATCAACAACAAAGTCATTTTGGGTTACTTCTAATCCACCAGGTGTAAAAAACTATGGTACATTTGTTGCAAATGGTACTGCCTCAATTACAAGTTTTGAAATGATTGTACCAATTGGTATCAATGATATTGCAACTATTAATGTTGGTGTTTTAGATGTACCAACTTCATTTATTCAAAAAGATATTATTTATAATTGTACAAGTATGTATATATATATCATATTATGTATATGTACATATTAACACTACCTTTTATAATATATTTAGAAATTAATGAAGCAAATATATCATTTAAAGTATTACCAAATTTAAGAAAACATAATTTACCATTTTTAAATTATTATGATGCATTGATTAAAGTTGAAGGATTAGATTTACCATTAAGTAATTTAGATATAGCTTCATATACAACAAAATGTGTTAGTAGAAACACATTTGCTGTGAAATTGAATCAACATAGAGCTATACCATTTGATGTATCTCTTAATTTCATTGATGGTTCTTATGATGTTACAATTGATTCAAATTTTAATTGTATGTATTTGTAAATAATTTATATTTTTGTACTATTTGCTAATAAATTAATAACAATATACAGTATCAACAACAGTATCAAGTTCAGCTTGGTTATATCCAGACCCAACTGTTAATTTTCAAGCAAATGGTTATAAATATGATCCACTATATAAAATTAAAGCAGCTGATATTAATGGTATGGATGCAGTTTTTTATTATGATAAAGGTGCTGTTGATACTGAACCATTTCCAGTATATGGTGATTCACTTTCCACAACATTCATTGGAGTAATTGATCCATCTGTTGAGAATTCACCTGGACAAAGTAGAATTAATGTTTACAAGATGAATTTAGTTAGTACCGGTGATCAAATAATTGGTGATGTAATGCAAACAAATGGTAAGTGTTAAAAGGTTGTACTATATCTTATTTGTAATACTAACATGTTACCCCACAATCATACAGCTGTTAAAATTAAAGAAGTACCAAATTTTACAGCAGGAATGACATCAACTGATACCAGAAATATATGGCCAATATTTTCAACTACATATTCAAGCACACTTTACGATTATTCAGATTACACATTTAAATTGTCAGATAATATAATGAAATTACCATTTCCATTTGGGTTTAGAAGTGGTAATAACAATGCATTTACATTTAAAGGTTCATTTCATCATCCAATTAAAAATTATGATACTCCAGTATTTGAAATGTATTCAATTGGTAACACTGATGCAGGAACTTCTTTAAAATATGTTTTATCAATACAAACTGGTATGTAGAACACCCTTATTTGTATATACCTATATTTCTATTTACTGATACATTGTTTTTTAGCACCAGCAACTGAACCAGAGTTAATATCATATGATATTGTTCATATGACTAATTTTGATTATCTTGTAACTATGAAAATTAGATTAAATTATATGGAACTTGGTTATATTAATTTAGGAGGTAAAGAATATAGATCAGAAACTTTAATTAATATTGATACAACAAATGGTAATTATGGTACATATCAATTTGCGTTTAATGCATTATACATTGATACAACTTATCCATGGTTAACTATTTCAAGTTTATCTCATTTACAATGTACATTTGAATTATTCTCTCATTATACAATCGATAAAATTACAGCAATTATTAATCCACCTCAATATATTTATGAATGTAAGATATTAATCATATACATGTACATTATACAAAAAGTATTATACTAATTACAATTATTATAATTCTATAGCATTGGATGTTTATTCAATTACAGGAGTAACATATCATAGTAATAATGTTAATGTAACAAATAAGAGTGTAAATAATGTAATTTATTTTACATTTAACGCAATGGTTAGTATTAATAGACCAATGGCATTGCAATTATTGGATAGAGTTTCATATAATCCAAATATTGAAAAGTATAATCCAGTATATTATTCAGAATGGAATGCATCAATTTCTAAATTTCAAATTGAATTTACAATTCCTTCAAATACATTACCAGGTACATTACCATTTCAAATTATATTTGGTAATGGTACTGTATTATATAGTTCTTTCTTACCAAAATCCGATCAATTATATGTAACTTCTGAAAGTAAGTACCTAGTGATGTATATTAAAATATAGTATATTATATGTTACTAATTTAATTACTTTTTTAGATTTTGACGCATATGGACCAATATTTAGTAATATTGTAACTCAAGGTGGTGCATATAGTGTTCAATGGAAATTTAATATTTTGGATGAAATTAATGGATTTGATTATGGTATTATTACAGTAAGAGGTGAATTAGATGGATCAATTTATAAACATCATTTAACAACAGAAGATTTAACTGCTGGTAATAAATATAATGGATCATATTTAATTAGAATTGCTGGATCTGAATTATGTGGTGCACAATATTTAATAATTACAGAAGTATTGTTATATGATACACATGGTAATAGAGCATCATTTTCAATTAGTGGCAAATACATTGACCCAACTCAAAATCCATTTATTAATTATTTAGGTGATGCTGCACTTGGTAATATAATTAAAATTCAAATGACATGTGGTGGATATTTAGATAGTACTCCACCTACTGTACCTACATTTGAAGTGGATAGATCAGGTGATAATCTTACAATTACTTTTTCAGCACAAGATCCTGATAGTGGTATATTAGAATCACAGAGACCAATTGTTTACATTCAAACAACACAACTTGAAACATTACAATGTGTTTCAAATTTCCTTTCACAAACAAATAAAATTGCACAATTTAGATGTGATATTGAAATACCTTATGGATTTGGTATTGGCAGAGATGTTGGATTCAGTGTTTATGGTGTAATTAATAATGGTGGTTATTATTATGGTGTTGGAATGTCTGATTGGGCAACAACTAAAGTAATACCAAATGTTTTCGTCACATATAAATTAAAAATATTCAACACAACTTCAATTACATCAAATGGTGGTGGTTTATGGATTATAGGTAATGGTTTCACATCAAGTTCAATAGTCAACCTACTTTACTATGAAACATCAACAAATATCAATGCACAAGTTTTAGTAGTTTTTCCAAATGCAATTCAAATTATAGTTGGTCCAACTAGATCTCAAATTTTAATTAAAGTAACAGATAATTTAAAAACATCTGAAATTAGGGTTATACCAAGATTATTAGAATTAACAATTGCACCATCCACTCCTGAACCTTCACCAACAATAACACCAACTAATACACCAACAACACCAACACCAACATCAACATCAACACCAGTATTTAAATGTCCAGGACAACTTGAGCAATGTAGTGGTACAACTCAAGGTGAATGTTCAATTATCACTCAAGGTTGTATTTGTTATTCACCATGGGTTGGATTAGATTGTTCATCAAAAGTAATAATTGTACCACAACCAACTATAAATACAACTAATCCATCAACAGAAATACCAATTATTGATGATCAAGGTGGTAATGGTGGTACAATTGATCCAAGTAATATATTATTTAAATCATTAGTTTCATTAGTATCAATCAGAGAATTAAATTTTAATTTGATACCAATTAAAGAATATAAATTTGATAGTTGGGTACACACTGCAATTAATTCAAGTGTAAGTCAATACAATACAAATGTTACAGCTGCTACAAATGTAACAGTTTTATTACAATGGTTTAGTGAAAAGAGTGTAATTGAATTTGCAGATAAAGAATTAACTATGAATCCATCAACTGTAAAATACACTGTATCAATATCTGAATATCCATTTGATTCAACATTGAATTCACTTGAATTAATAATGTCTGCTTCTTTTGAATCTTTTAATGGAAATGATGAATCATGTTTAGTTAAAGAATTTGGGTCAACTAGAAATGGAGATAATTCAGATTATTTGAAAATACAATTAAATGATCATTCATTGTATGGTAGATTCATTAAACGTGCAATAGTTGATGGTAAAGTGTTGAATGTAGATAATGTACAATTAGATGATTCAATGTCAGTTGTATCAACATCATCACAATCACAATCATTCATTGGCATTAGAATTCCAAATTATAAAACATCCATTACATTAGATCCTGATTTCTCTGTATTGTTAGATAGTAATGCTGCTACTTCCAATAATGAAAATTCAATTTGTTCATCACCTCCATCATCTAAATTATCAACTCCACAACTTGCTGGTATAATTATTGGTTCAATTGGATTTGCTGCTGTAGTAACAATTTCTACTGTTTACTATATTAAAAAGAAGAAATCAAATTTACAATTTTTAAATAAATTAAAAAATATAGCAAAATAAATAAATAAATAAAAAGATTTTCAAAATATCAACTATCTCGCGTCACATTATGTAAAAAAAATTAAAAAAATAAAAAAAAAAAAATTTTATTTTTTTAATATTATTTTTCCAATTTATTCAAGAGTAACACACAACCACACATAAATATAACTTATACATTATTATTAGTATCATATTAAAGCACATTGCAATATACATATTCGAATAATAAATAAATGGACTCTTGTAATCCAAATAACCCAGCTGTAAAAAGAATATTAAGAGAAATACAAGAACTTAGAAACGATACAAACCCTGACTATAAAGCATTTCCATTAGAAGTATGTATATTTGAATACGTGAAATATTATATATTATATTTAATATTGATGTCAATATTTTCAATCGGATTTGCATAGGATAATATATTTGAATGGCATTTTACAATTAGAGGACCACAAGATTCAGATTTTAATGGTGTTTATCATGGTAGAATTATATTACCAAGTGAATATCCATTTAAACCACCAAATATTGTATTATTAACTGTATGTATTCAAATGGTACAACATATACACACTTTTAAATGGTATATTAATATATTGTTATCTATAGCCAAATGGTAGATTTGAAACAGGTGTAAAAATTTGTTTAACTGTATCAGCACATCATCCTGAACATTGGCAACCATCATGGTCTAGTAAGTTTTTTGTTAACTTCACTAATAATATTATTATTATTCAAAAGGTGATATAAAATACTAATGCGGCAAGCTCACAACTTACAGTTAGAACAGTTTTAGTAGCATTAATTGGATTTATGCCAACTGAAGGTAAAGGTGCAATTGGTGCAATTGATTTACCATCAAAAGAAAGAAAAGATTTAGCAAAGAAATCATTAGATTGGAAATGTACAAGATGTGGATCTGATAATCGTACTTCATTACCTGATCCAATACCAACTACAAATAATAATAATACTACAACTACAACAACAACCACTACCACTACCACAACACCAACTGCAGAATCAAATGATCAAATTTTAAATTTATCAAATGATAATATTAACAAAGATGAAGACGAAGAAGATCATGATGATTACAATGAAAAGTTAGAAGCAGAAGCAACAGCACAACCACATATGGAAAATTATTTTGAAGATTTAAATGATGATTCAGACAATGAAGATAATGATAAAAATGAAATTGATGGAATATTAGAACCATTAGAATTATCTCAAAATATAACATTGGGTAGCACTTCTACTTCAACTCCAAATATATCAATACCATTAAATGCACCAATAGGAGTTTTAACTGAAAATAATAATAATCATAACCATAATAATAATATAGCGCATAATAGAAATCAACAAAAGCAAACCACTACAACAACACAACCATCATCTTCATCATCAACCACTCCTACTGCTACTACATCACCAATAAATAATCCAACTGTACAACAACAACAAACATCACAACAGCAAGTACAACAACAAGTTCAACAAAGAACTATTTTTAACCCATCTACTCTACAAACAGATAGATTAATTGTAATTTTATTCACTATTTTAATGGCTCTTGTTATTAAAAGATTGTTTTCTTAACGCATACACATATACTTGTTACAAATACTAAATAAAAGTTGAATACACTTTATGTTTTTTTTTTATTACATATAAAACCATATAAAACTTGATTTATAATTTACTTTTTATTATTTATTAAAACACTTCCATTCTCTTTACTTCTTTCGTTTGTTGTATATTATTATTATTTCTTATTGATTTAAATGGGGATTTATTATTTTTTTTCCATTGTATTTACTAAATTATCAAAGGCATCAACCTCTTGTTTAATTTTATCCATTGTTTCTTGTGGGAAATCTAAATTTTCAGTTGCTAAAGAGTATTCAAATATTTGTTCTTTTCCAATTTGTACACATTTTCTATTTATTTTTTTATCTTCAATCATTCTATTCATATTATTCTTTAAATTTGTAATACCTGGATATAAATTAAATTGTGATACATATTTCCATAAATTTGGTCTTGTAATTGGTCCTTTTATCATCAATGTACCTAAAAGAATTGAATTTTTATTGATTGCCATTGTTTGTGTATATATGGGTGATTGCCAAAAAACGAGAATAATGAAAAATTTTCAAAAAAAAAAAAAAAAAAAAAAAAAAAAAAAAAAAAAATTTTTTTTATTTTAAATATTTTTATAATTAAAAATTTTTAAAAAAAAAAAAAAAAAAAAAAATAAAAAAACAGAAAAATAAAAAAAAAAAAACAACAACCAA